>VZRZ01008145.1:418769-438785 GCA_013398175.1 Climacteris rufus | reverse complement strand
GAGAGAGAGAGAGAGAGAGAGAGAGAGGTGAAGGATTAAGAAGCAGAAAGATATAGGAAATATTTGGGTAATACTTGACAGCAGTTGTTCCTCACTCATGGTCTCCAATTGCTCTGTGGAAAAGTTTTCTCCTGTCAGGGTAATCCTGGTGATTTTGGCTGCACCAGACGCAAGTGAGCCATGGGATGATAAGAGTATGAGGCTTTGCCCCAGATCCCAGAGACTTCTGCTTCCTCATGTGCTGTTCACTCCCATCCTTGTTTACATCCAGGTGGTCTCTCTGATATAAATTTTATTTGTAAGGAATTTCACAACAGCTCAAAATCAGGAGTGGAGAAGGACACACATCAGTATTCGTCTTCTCAAAGATATAATCAAATATTAATCCATTTTAAACCCCTTGATTTTACTACGTATTTCAATTTTTCCTGTAATCTATAACCTGTACACACCATAAAGTCATCACTGAGAGGGGAAGCTGGAAAAATCCAGCTACCTTTCCAAATGGAAATCAGAATATATATTTTTAGCTACATTAAGCCAACTGCATGCAGCTCTGCACACTTATGTAATTCCCACATAAAAATAATCCATAATATTCCAGAGGAACAAATCCAATTCTTAGTCATATAAATTTTCATATAAGTCCATCAAAACCTATTCCAAAAATGTCTCAGTCTTTTTGAGTGCTAGAGTTGGAACAAAAGAGCGAGTCCTTTAAAATGCCTTTGGAGCTTCCAGGGATGTTAAATCTAATTGCCCTTAGCATAGCACCGATCCACAAAGGTTTAAGTCATGGAAAATGTATTTTACCTTTATACAAGGTATACTATGCAAAGTTTATCGTGGCACACTAAAGTCAGATCTAACTTGCTTTGTGCAAATTTCAGACAGAAAGAAATTAACCTTTGATGCTTCACTTTGACTAACCAGGACAAAAAAAAAAAATGTGTCTTCTCATTGCAGATACACAATACTGTATTAAATAATATGACACAGTGTGGTATGATATGATAAAATGTCCATTTGTGCTCTTGGGTCTATATGTGTACGTAGAAATCCATATTTAGACTCATGGATATTTATAGCAATGTCTCTATGTTCCAAGAAACAAGAAAGGATGGAGAGTAGGCAAAGATTAATTGTGATAGAAACCTTCTGAAGACAAAGCCAGAACCAACATTATTTGTTAATACCCTTAGAAGCTGTATAATTATCCCAGCTAAGGCTGAGGATAAATTTTCCATTGAAATGGTTGTTCATGACAAAGGGCTCACTTGCTAAAGCAGACCTTGCAGAATCATGGGCATTGGGAACTGCTCATTTCCCTGGAGAATTCCACAGGGCTTTGGCAGCCCACAGAAAGAGGAATGAACCAGGACCTTGCCTGGAAGCCAGGAAAGTCCTGGGGATTCAGGTCAGCCCTCTGTTCTGTTTCATTAAAATATAAAATGAGAACTAGAAGAGGAACCTTCCTTTTTTTGCTCCAGAAAGTATATTCTTTGACAATCCTTCCACAGGAGGTCATTAATTTTCTAAAATATATCCAAACCAATATTTTTCCCCGGACTCCAGCATCTCTGGTGAAATAAATCCCTCTGTTTTTGCCCATAATGGCTCTGGCACCACCCCTGTTTATAGGCAAGGAAGAAACGAGGTCTGACCCTGAGAGCTCCTAATTTTACAGACAAAAGAGGGAACACTACAAGACTGCACAGTCTGCCACAGGAAAGCAGAACAAAGGGACCAAGGATGGATTTTTTCCCTCAGAGAACTTTATTTCTCAGCTAGAAATCTGATCTGCAGCAAGGGGAGCCAAGGGACAAGCCGTGTTTATAACACAGCCAAGGATGCCGTTCCCTCGGTTCAGTCCCCCGGTGCACTCAACACTCCTAAGCTACATCTGCTCTATAAAGGCCCAAGAAAACTTAAGCAGCCTTAAAAAAATAAGTAAAAAAATTTGCAATGGCACGTCTTCTTAACCAGCATCATGGAAAAGTCATGCTGCTCTGCATATAGCCTTCAGGATTGTGTCTGTAACACTTGAAATGCTGCCCAAGTCTGGCTCCGCTCGCACTAACAGGTACTCTGTGTGCTTCTGCATCTTTTCCTACAAGCAAATGTTGCAACTTTCCTATTGCGACAGCTGTAAGAGGCATTCACTTTGCTCTGTTTTTCCTTAACACTCCCGATTCCTTTTATATCTAGTTGGGAATACACTCAAGCGCTAATGGCACTTGTTCAGCCATCCAGAGAAGGCGCAGCATCGCTTTCCTAGCTACTTGTATTTCTTCATTTTGGCAATCTGAACTTTGCCAAGATCCAAATGCCTGATATTTAACTTAGATTCCTCCCTCTTAAGGTCAGAAGGCACCAGTAATATTACCTGGCAACACAAAACCAGCACCTACTTGGAGAAAGGAGGTTTTAAATCCGTCATTCCTCCCTCTTACTCCTGTAAGGAAGAGGATTCCAGGTGCCAGATAATTAAGTCACCACTGACAGATGAGACAGGTGATGGACCTACATCCCTATGCTATCATTGCTAGTTTGGTAACCTCAAGGGATGTGGCTCCTGCTGCATGATAGTGATCTACGGCTGCTGGTGTTTGTTAATCGCTCAGCACAGGCTCCTTTTGCCACTGCCTGATGGAAAAGCCCCAAAGGGCCAAGCAGAAATGTAGCTTTTAAGGTTCCAAAGACACCATTTCATGGAAAAGGACCTGCTCTGGGGTTCCAAACCATAAACACTCTCAGCTGTCAGACCTATGGGATGGTTCAGTACTTAGGGAACAGCACCAGTGCAGCCCGGCACAATGGAAAATATCATGAACTGCCTTGCAAGCCACTTCCAAATCCTTGAATCCATGAGGGGAAAATGGCTTGAGGAGTGTAAGAGGAAATGGCATTAAAAGTCCTATGAAAGCCATTGGTAAGGCAAAGCAAGGAGAGCTGCAGGGGAGCTAAAGGAGGGTGGCGACAGCCAAAAAATTCAGAAACTCCTTCAGCAAACAGGAGAGAGACAAACCACCACCCAGGCGGGTCTGACATCAGGGTTTTGAACAGGAGCCTTCAAAGTTTTATTATGAGGCTCCTTTTCGTAAGGCAGGGCACAGCAAATACTCCATTTAAGGCTTCCGTGGAGTAGAACCAGAAATATCCAGCCTTGCAAATATCCTCCCCAGCCAAGCGCGGAGCCGAGACATGCAAAGTGAGCGCCCGTCAGCTCCGTGCCAGCGCAACAGAAGGCAGAAGTGCTTCAAGGAACTTGTGACAGGTTCTCTGGATGCACCAATTCGAGATGGGCCAATCCCTGCTTGAAATGTGCAAACTCTCACACTCCTTGGCATGACCGCACAGCCAAAATGCACATTTTTTAAAGGATTCAAAGAAAACACGACCAAAGGGACAGGAACATGGAAGAATTTGGCAATGGGGAGCAGATGCTTCCTAGGGAGGAGACAGGACTTAGTTTGAAAAAGGTTTGAGGGAAACTTTATATATAGAAGTTGAATGAAGTTGCTGAAATCTGTTTTATGGCGGAATATCCAACTTACAGGGAGGACTGTACCCTAAACAATCACACCTAGGAGAGCAAATCTGTGGAGATTCACTCAGAGGAGTGAGGCAAATTAAATGGTATAAATATCAGAGCTCTAGTTTATCTACAGCAGCTGCTGCTGGCAACCTCTGCCACCATCCATCACAACCCAGGTCAGCCAGGTTTTGTCCTCGCTGCTCTTTAACAACCCCTCTGGAACACCAGGGGCAACATACCAGGAATGGCTACAGCCAGAGTGTGAGCTGGTGAAAAAGAGAGAGAGAGAGAGAGAGAGGACTGAAATGTATTTAAGGCACAAACAAAAATTGTAGAGACTCAGGATGAACTCCAAACTTGCTGGCAAGGAAGACAAACATGACCATCAGTCATGAGGAGTGAGGTGGTACAGTCCAGGCTTGTTCCTGGCTAGTGGGATACAGTTTTTGAATGAAATTTGTCTGAGAACTGTAATGGTGCCAAGGACAAAATGGAAAGAAAAAGAAGGACAGGATGACTTAGGAGGCGTGGATCTTCCTACCTAAGAGAGAAATGGCAGGTTTGAGGGAAAATGACCCAGGATAGAGTAGGAAGTCCTACAAGAGAAGGAAAAGAAAGAGCATCACTATTCTCCTTCATTGCACTAAAACAAGGGTTTGCATCCATAGGCAAGTATGAAATTCTTTATTCTAAATGGACCTCAGTTACATCTTGAGCTGAGCCTTTGCATCCTTTTGTGAAAAACAATAAGACACATGAGGTTCTCTGGGGTTCAGCCCTTTTCATACTGGCCTTAATTTTATTTTTCAAGCTGAACAAGATCATTGCTAGTTCACGTTTTAGGACCTCCTCATAAAATTAGCCTGGGAAAGCAAGACAATTGAATGGAAAAGTTTTGGACTTGCCTTGGCTGTGGGATGCTCAAAAAAAACCCTTTTGTTTCCTTGGAAATACTCCTCATTTGACCAAAGTAAACCTGCTTCATTTCCACTAAGCGTCACAAGACCCTACCTCCTTCCAGCGGGACCAGAAAATTTCCTTCCTATAAAGCCGGTTTTAAAAACCAGCTGCACTCTTGAGACTCCAGCACAGCCTGCAGTCTCCAGCACACCCCATGCCAGAAACCAGCCTCTCTAAGGGCTCACAAAGGCTGTAAAATATCTTGTGCATCATGGAGAAAAAGACCTAAAAAACGCCAAGGAGCTTTGCCAAACACTTTCTGCTTCCTCACATCCATGCCAAATGCTTTGCAGCCTTTTGTGGGGGACATCAGACCCTCACGGGTCAGCCCAGATCTGTCCTTTGCAAAGAACAGCTTACTTTGAGTTAGACAGCTGTGCCTTACCCTCAGCTCCTGCAAACTGGCTTCCTCACGCTGGAGTGCGGGTTCCTGACGGTGACTGCCAGGGAGGAAGCAGTCTTCCACAGCAGCAGGTGATGCAGAGGATGGAGAAGTACCCTGAAGGCACAGGATGGATGGTGCCAGCCATCCCACAACCAAAGGGTTATCCCTTCCCAGGTCCAGCCCTCACCCCTGACACCACCCCCTCACCCTGTGCAGGCATTAGTGCAGGATCTGCCCCGATAAAGAGATCCAGAACCATCGCTTGTGACATGGGCCTGACTTTTGTCAAAACCTGTCATTACAACTCTGTTTCCCCACTGTTTTGAACTTTCTTACCTACAACATTGAAGCCTCAGATTTGTCAAAACACGCAAAGGTGCTGCCAGAGGCTGAGCAACTCATTTTAGTCCCTTTACAAAGCCATTTCAAGGAAAGAAACAACATGTCAGGGCAATGCCAACAACTGACTGTACCAACAAGGAGAGATTTGACGTACCTTTCTCTGCTGCAGTGACTGTTATAATAAAAGACAGCAGTGCATTAGTGAAAGATTTATGCTCGTATTTCAACAATGGAAAACATGAGCTTTGCTGTATTCTCATTCACACCGAGACAGGCAGCGAGGGCATGTCATGTAACACTATTTCCAGGAAAGATGTTACAATTGAAGAAATGCTGATTTGCTGGTACAGTAAGACAATTCCTGGAAGCAGGACAGGCTCTTGTGTTATTATCATTGCAGAGGGAGAATTTGACTGCACAGCCTCTTCTCCTGAGCTGTTTAGGAGGGGCAGCTCTCCTGCTCCTGGAGGGTAGGGAGAAAAGGTGAGCCAGGAAGGCTGGGAGAGCTGCCGTGGCCCCCTCTGTGCAGCACCAGCCTCCCTGGCACCATCAGAGCCCTCCATGCCAGCAAGGCACAAGTGCCAGCTAATTGAATTTGCTAATGATACATTCTCTCAAAACCCTTCTCGCTGATCCCACCATTTTGCACTTGCAATTAAATTTCAAGCACAAAAAAAAAAAAAAAAAAAAAAAAAAAAAAAAAAAAGAAAAAGAAAAAGAAAAAAAATGCCATGTGGTGTCATTTGACATTTAGATGTCAAAGTAACTGATTGACAGGGAAAAAAAATCAACAGCAAAAGGCCCATTCCTGCCAAAGCCAGCGGGGAGGTTGCCAGCGGCGTTGGGAAGAGCAGGATTGGGGCCCTCGCAGGCCAACAGGATGAGGCAAAGCAGTGGGTGAGCAGACAAGCCCTGTGCCAGGTTATCCTGGCCCTGAGAGGTGCAGGAGGAAGGAATCAGCCACCTCTGGGAGCATCCTTCCCCATCCCCTGTCCTCCAGCACAGGGGTGTGGGACCCTCAGGGGGAGCAGACCTCAGCACCTTCCCAGCAGGGTTGCTCTGTGCAGAGCCTGGGGAGTTGGAGTTCTCCCACCGTGTCAGAGGTTTTGACCTCTCAGTGTTTTTTTCTGCCCCCATCCAGGATAAAGAAAGGAGAAAGGAGGGATTGTAAAAAAAAAAATTATTTCTGAGCTGACCACTGTGGAAAAAAAGCAGACTTATACAAATTACTAATTTTGGCAATTTTGAAACCTCTTCTTCAATTTTTTACCTTACAAACTTTTTACTGGTTTTAGCCTAAAGAGGAAGGTACTGGCAATTTCCAAGCAAAACAAAAAAAAATTGAAAGTCAAAACGTGGAGATGTTCCACATTTTAAAAAAGCTTTTTTTACCCCAAACCTTTTCAAACTGAAGAAATCCACCACAATAAGCTCCATCCTGCAAAAAAAGCCTCAGCAATGTCAAGCACAACATTTTTCCAATGGGTTTAAAGGTTTAGGCACTCAGATTCCTGGTGAACTGAAGGAGGGAGCCCTGTCTTAGGGTCAGTGAGGTGGGAAGGGAACTGCATCCTTACCCCCACAGCCTCCATCAGCATCTGGATGTGGTCCAGGAGTGCAAAAGTGCATCTGGGTTGGGAAAGGGAAACGAGGGAAAGGAAAAAGGGAATTGCAGGTGCACCTTTTCTCATTCACAGCTTTCACATGGATGTTGGGTAAGTAAATGAGATTTTGGGTCACCCACTGCAGGCAGCCCCAGCTCCACCCACACAGTGCTCTGCTGCTGGAGGAGTGAAAGCTCCTGTAAGAGAAGAGAAGAGAAAATACAAAATTAATAACACAAAAACAAGATCTCTCCCCCCCACGCTCACTTGCACACTGTCCATAGCAAACAGAGCACTCAGTGAACCTCTGTGCCTGTCCTGCCTGCAAAGCAATGTCCCACAGATCCCACAGGATGTGGGTTTTGGTGGACTCCAAGTCCCCCCCACAGACCAGCACTGGGCAGGCAACGAGTGCTGACATTTGTGTGTTTTAATGGAAGGGACAAGGTATGTACACGGAGTTAAAAATAAAGCTTTGGGGCTTTTTTCCTGCTTTAGATGCAGGTGGGGCTATAAAACCCTGTTAGTATGAGTCAGAGAGCCAGACTTGGCAAAGCTTGGCTTGCCACTTTAAAAACAGAGCACTAATTAAATCAAGTAACAACAAGGAAAAAAAATATCTCTTTTTTTCCAATAACTAATCCAGCCTGAAATGAATTAAAAATATTTTACCTGGACACTATTCATGTACAGAATAAAGCAAAAAAACATGCCTGACAAAAAATTCCTTGGCAAAAACCTAATGCAAATTGATCTAGCATGAAAGTGCAGGCTCTTTTTAAAGCAGTTTAGATAGATTCAATCATGAAGCTGAAAGCCTCCTGCTTCTCTAAGGAGAGGCCAAATGAATAACCCTTCCTCAGGTGTTCTGTGTAAGGGAGAGAGGATGGGACTGTCAGAGTCATTCTGAACATCCTGTTACAAACTGCCACTAGCAGACAAAAATATATCCTTTATCTTTCACTGCATAGTTTACACCCCATTACCGGTGTGAGTGGGTTCATTAAGGTGATGTTATGGCAGAAGTTCAGAATTTGGGCTGGTTCTGCATCCCCTGTGTAGAGGTCAGCCTTCACTGGGTGATGCTGTTCTGCCACAGAATTGTCCCTGACAAAGAGATTCTGAACTGGTCCTTGCAGTACATTGTATAGGCACAACCAACCTGGAAGATTTTAACAGTCATCACAGTGATTTCTTTCTTCAAGTATTCCAGATTCATGCAAACGATTCAGGAAAATTAGATTCATTTTGAACCCGCATCAATGCAGAAAAACATTAATTCTTCCAGTACTTCACAGTTCCTTGGCAGTATCGGTACAGATTTTTTTCCAGGGCTGTTTTTTTCCCCCTAATAGTATGCTGTTTGTAAGGAAAAAAAAAAAAAACCTTCAGAAATGTCAGTATCAGTGAGACACAGAAAATTAGTGCGAAAAACACTCAGTAAAAATACTGGGATGTGACAGGAAGTAATCTATTTTTAAAAACAGCTAATTCCTCCTGAGCACACCACACTTGCAGAATTAGATAGCAACAGTCAGGCTTCACACAGGAGTCATGGGACAAAGTTGTACAGTTGTGCAGGACATCTGATCAGCCCATCATGGGATGCACTTGCCTCTAAAATTACTTAGGGCAAAACGCTTCGCAAATGCAGCTCAGTGTACGCGACAGCTGTGCCATTAACTCCAATAGAAACCTGCTCACCTGGATAAAACAGGAAAGACCTTCCGGGGAATTTCTCTCAATGCAGCGAGCAGGAATAGGTACAAAGCACACACCCTGCAGTTATTCACCCTGGAAATTTATTTTTATTGGGAGCTATTTACAGAAGTATCTGCAGCTGCACCTTTTTGGATGCTCGGGCCAGGCTGGACCAGGGAGTTCATCCCCAGGTGTGGTCCCGAGTGCCACCAAGTCACACTGGCTCCTCTCTCTGGGGTTTGAGGCTGCAGACAGTGGTCTTGTGCTATGTGTGGGCTTATACCTGCACCCAAATCTGCTAGTAACGTCAGGGACATATCTGGCTGCCAAGTAAAGTGATGTCAGGTCTGCTCAGCTGGGTAGGTGGAGGCTGCACCATGGACTGCATCACCCGTGAAGCCTAAGCATCAATCCCATGAATGGCCATTAAAGTTTCCAGCTGGCTGGAAGGAAAACAGACATTGGTTGGCATGCAAGGGGGTTCAGGGGAGGGAGGAGACACTGCTCCCATGTTTCTACAGGTCAAACCTGGTTTGGGTACAGGTCACCAGAGCATGGGGACCCACAGCCACAACAGCTCTGGTGGGCACTGTGCCAAGCCCCACCACAACTTGTCCCCTCACTGTCCCAAGCATCTCATGTGAACCTGGCTCCACATCATTTCTGCAAGAAAAAGAAACTCAAGGACCATGCTTGAAATTACGTAGGAAAAATAGTGTCCCAAAGACTTTCCAAGTCCCATCCTTGAGTCTTTTCACTGAAGGCTTCTTTGGGTTTTTTTCCAAGCCCTCATTTAAATTACATTTAATAAGATAGGCACGTCACATTTTGTTTATAGAAGTTTACTCTTCAAGTCAGTTGGGAAAATAAAAATCTATCGACTGTGGATTTTAAACAATAAGAACACAGATTTTTTTTTATTAGCACTTCATTTCAGTGCAGACAGAAACATCTCTGACTATCACTGTTGTTTACTGTTAAAGGCACAGCTCCTACCACCTTTCCACACATAGAATATTCCCATGGCAATCAATGGAAGTTTAGCATAAAGAGCAAAATATACTCCATCATGTTGTCTCTCTATATAGTAAATGCTAATTTCTTGCCAACTACAAACTTGAAAATTTCTTGCAGTACATTGCAACATAAACCTATTCTCAGTGTGCAATTTAGATTTTCAGGATGTGTACATTCCCAGAGGAGAGTAATTTGTATATGTGTGTGTGTGTGAGCACATGTATAGAAGAAATGAAATGTTAATGATTTCTCCATCTCCATTTCTTTACTTTTTAGCTTTTCCTATGAGTTTTCTTCTGCCTTTCAAAGTGCTAATTGTGCCTGTAAAAGTCCAGGAAATTTGTGTCATAAATAGTTTCTGCTTATTATAACCAATGAAACGCATACTGAGACAAATATATGGGACTGAATCACAAGTTGTTTCACTGAAGTCAATGGGGTTACTCTGCATTTTGATTTCGATTTGGCAAAGCATGTGGTCTAAAGTTGGTCTTGGAGACGGGAACAAAATTAAGCACATGCATACATTCTTGTCTGGGGCTTTTTTAAAAAATTGATTCCATACAGGGAGCAGAATTTAGTTAAATATATTGAATATAGTTTCCTCTTGATTTTCATCACTATAGATAATAGCTTGTATTAGGAAAAGTGTACCATAAATATCACACATTTGCCAGAGTGTGGGCAACTAGAAAACAGTGATGCTGCTCTTGAATCACTAGTAGCACTGATTTTGATGGCCAGGTTATTGCCATCTGGCCATTGATTTTTCTGGTATGTCGGAAAATAACATGCTTTTCTGTGTTAGCTAATTAATTTTTTATTCAGGAACAACACAAAAAAACCCTCCTTTGGAATCTCAGGATTTCAGAAGTATTGCTGTTTCTTTGCTTGTTCCCCAGTATTCAGGGCGTGTCACTCTCTCTGGTGGGTCTATTCAGCTCTTAAAAGTAAGCTGCTCCTTTTTTTTCTTCTCATGTGGTACAGAACTGTGTGCATGTGTGTTTTTAAACAAGGGCACCTGCGTAAAAAATGTCTATCCTCATTAGATCCATTTTCTCAATTAAATTCAAGTTTCTATGTCCAAAAGGCATAAATCTAGGTATTGATTTAGTCATAAAATAATGAAACTCCCAGCAGTCTTCTAAACCCATTTTACTTGGATGAGCGTATAAGCTTTTAAAATATCGAGTTATTCCAGTATTTAATACACATAACTGCTTCCAGAGGTCTGAAGGCAATAAGGCATATCTTCCCCACTCCATTTGAAGCGCTGCAGTGAGAGCCAGCCAGTCCCTCACTACTGGTTTTAAGGCTTTTGACAATTTTACTCAGTGTGAGTTTGATACTTTCTCAACAGGGGCTATATCCCCTGAAGCCAAAATCAATAACCTATCAAATCAAATCTCTATAAAATACCAATGGGCTCTTGGTGGTTTGCTCCCATAAATACAATTCAGCTTAGCTCTACATTTTCAAAACAGGCTGATTGTACATTTACTGGCCTCTTCCAACAAGTTAACTGTATTGGCAACTTTCAAAAATTTCTTTTTAGGCAACAAATAATGATCTGTTCCTTGTGAAGTAAAGAATTAAAGCCAATTCCACTTACTTGTATTCAGGGGATAACTCTGTATCTGTTTTTTTTTTTTCCAAAAGGGACAGAACTTTTCTCCTCAAGTGCCTTCTTTACTTTGTTCAAAGGACATTCACAGCTGAGCAAGTGTAATTTCTGCTTGGGGATAGCATTTCAGTTCCTTGTTGTTCTGTTTTGGGTTAAACTGGATTTCACAGTGCATAGATAAATGTTGCTAAACAAGCTGTAAGGTACACTGGCCTCTTACTCAGCCCAATCTATGCTCAAGGCAGTTTGAAAATATAGAAAGAATAGTAAATTGAAGCAAACTTATTAAAATGCAGGTTTGTTTTATTCGAATCTTTTCCACTCCTCACACATATGTTGAAGTTGCTGCTTGATAAAACAAAATCTCACAGTCATGAGCATTTTATGAGCAAAGAAACCTTCTTTCTACTGCAAAGTGAAGTGTAGCAGTGCACGGAGTAACTTACCTTGCTAAATGAAAGCAAATTCCCATACAGTGTTTTTCCCCAGCTGACAGAGTTTAGCAAACAAACCTGCCCCTCACAATATAACAAACATTCTTTTAATAACTAGGAGCAACTTTTCAAATTCAGAGGGGTTGGGAGATGTTCTCTCTATTGTTCCAAGCTGTGGTTCCTTGCCTTGCCTTTAGCACCACAAGCTCAATTCACTGCCATGTTATTCCAGGATTTGCAGTGGTACCCAACTGAGGCAAAGCACCTTTAATGCAGGTTTTCAACTTATTTCAAAATAATTGAATTCTCAGTTCTCACTGAAATTGCACACACCAAAAACTGAAGTAACACAGTGATGAAATAATCTCCAAATACAGGTGTTTTGATTATTAATGAAAAGGAAATACACCTACTCCTAGAAGTTCCTTGTATACCACCTTGAGTCCTGCTCAGCAGCAAGATTGGCTTCTAAATATAGTCTTGAGGTCAGCATGTAAAAAATGTAAAGTGTGGCCGCATTTCAAATGTGGCTGTATATCATAAATCAAAGTTAGTGCCAACAACTTTCTTTCAAATTAGTGTCTTTTGGCTCTGCCTCTCCTCTCCTCTCTCTGATTAATGCTTTTCACATAAATATAGTGGGGTAATTGCAATTTTTTGTTTTTGAATGGCATTTACCTAGTGTCCTTACAGCAAACATTGCAGGAAGTTATTTATGTTGATCTCTGGTGTCCTCCAAAAAACCAGTTCTCTAATACAGCTTTGTTCCAAATGGGTTCTTATATTCTTCACTTTGTTCTGCAAAATTAGTAAACATAAGGGTAATTTTATTTTAATTTTAAAAAAAGTTAGTGTGGTGGTTCAGATCAATAAATACTATCTGGAATATTTCCTTCCACTATTAATTCCATCTCTGCAGCTAGCAAGGACGATGGCCAGATTTGGAGGGCTGAACAGATGCCGAGCAGGACCACAACCTTTGTTTCATGCCATCTCTTTTTTTGACCCCTGCTTTCTGGTCACCAGAGAGATGATTGACTAAGTGCACAGCAAAGTCCATTTTTAGTCCAGTGGACTGGAGCACGGCATGACAAACTGTGATGTCTGAGTTTTGTGTTACACCATCTGGCCTGCCACTTCCAGAGCCTCACATCAGAGTCCTGATGATGTATGTTTAAGCTTGGCACTATCATTTATCTCGTGTCTTGTGTTTAAACAGATGCAAGCTGAATATAACAGAAAAGGAGACCTTGGTGCAGGAGTCGCTGAAGAAAGTGATGCTGTTGAGCTGTCTACAGACTCCAAGATTAAGTGTAAAATCTGTCAGGGAGGATATGTATTAAAAAATATGTGTTGACAGAATGATTTAGCTAATATTTTAAAGGCAAAACATCAACTGAATTTCCATATCACTTATAATGCTAGTGAACAAGGTACTACAAAGCAGGCTATCCCCTTCTGTCACCAGCATCTTATTCGCAACTTTATTTTACAGATCAAGAATGTTTTAATAAAAGGAAGCTCTGGGGCCTGATTTTCAGCTGTTATACATCAGCCCAGCCACATTAATGAAGTGACACCAATTTACGTCAGCTCAGAATTTGTTTCCTAATTCTGATACAAGTTTTTGTACACAGAGATAACCTGCTGCTTTGCCAGGAGTAAAACCCTCGATGATCCGAATGAGCCCTTAAAATGCCGTGGGTGCGAATGCATAGTATGACCCAGCTGTGTTCATCAGCCCAGGGAATTTGGAAGGGACACTAAAGATCATCTTGTTGCGCTCCCGTGCCATGGGCAGCTACACCTTCCACCAGACCATGTTGCTCCAAGACTCATCCAACCAGGCCTGGGACACTTCCATGGATGGGGCACCCACAGTTTCTCTGGGCAACCTGTGCCAGGGCCTCACCAAAAGATACATCTCCTCCTGGATCCAGCTTACATGAATCAGCAAATCCAATGGAGGAATGACATTTCACACCAGCCTTGGATTCATCCTCTGAAGCCTACACAAAGTTCAACAAACTGTAGAAACTCAGCTAATGGCACTGCTTAAATTAGCAGTCCAGGTCGGCACACCTAATCCACAGAACAAGGAATGCACAATCAGATGAGGATGCAGCCACTTTTAAGATATGAAACATTATTTGAGGGGTGAAAACCTTATTTCACAGACAGCAAAGGGAGTGCTGAGCAACAGCATTGTATCTTGGACAACTGTGTCCCAACATCCAAAAGATAAAAATATCCCAGTGCAAACAAGCTAATTGATGCAGGTAAATTGGAAATCTGGTGGAGAACTGGAAGCTGGAAGGTGAAGAAAATTTGAGGAACTGAATAAAAGAAGTAGGTAATTGAGATGTGAACAGTTTGAGAAGACTGAACTGTACAAAACCTGGATATCCCTCTTATTCCCCAACACTGCTGTAAGTGACAACAGTACTTTCATGATGTCCATCGCACATCCCGGTGCTGAAACTGGACTAGGAGCAGCCCCAGTGCCAGGGAAAGGAGGCAGCAGCCCCTGAGTGACATACACTCTGCAGCAGCTCCTGAGCAGACAGTTTTCAACCCTTATTAAAACGTTAGCACTTTATTTTGTGAATGGAGCAGTACTTTCATTGCATGCACAATTAGCCTTTTCGTATTAGCAACTTCCTAGCAACTCTGTTTCTTAAAATAGGGACTTACAGTGCAAGCTTTTATCTTATATAATCCCTTAGAAAAAGATAGCTCAGACACCTTTTGGGGGTTTTATACATCAAACCTTCAGTTTGAGACCTGTCTTTATCAAAGGAACTAGCAGCTCTATCTAGGGTTTATGTTCTTTAGAGGAATTCCAAATTGCCTGTTTTTTATAGACTACCTACATAACAACCTCCTACAGTATTTAAATTTTTGTAATTTTCTACTCCTAATGTGATCTTCACATTTAAATGCACACAGATTATTTTACATTTATCTATTTAATATCATAGTTATGCCTTTCTTTAAATGCCTGTTATTCAACAACTTATTAATAGTGTGCTGGTTTTTTTGAACAGAAGCCATTTAAATTTAGTTAGTTTATGGTGATTTCTTGTATCTTTTCAGCCAGGAGAAAAGCCTTAATAGCCTAGAAGACTATATTTATAAAACATATTTGTCTATTTAACCTCAGATGTATCATCATTATGAGAGGACTAAACTATTTTTCCCTGACTTTTCTCTTCACAGATATTTCACGGCTATGCATTAATAGATGTGTCTCTGAAACAGACTTGCTGGCTATCACCAATCCTTACAAAGTGTTTTGGCATTCAAAAAGTCCCTCACAGAGTGTTTAAAGTCTTCTCAGGAAGCAGTCCCAGAGATAAAGGTCACAGCTTACCTTGGCTGTCACATTATGGGGTCCCAGTGCAACTGTCCCTCAGCCATCAGCTGCCAGATGTGACCCCATCCATGGTGGCACAGAGCTCCCCGAGGCCTGGGCTGTGCATGGGGCTGAGCAGGCTGGAGGTGGCTCAGAGAAACAACACCTGGTTAGTGAAACTTATCTACCATCTCCTGGGCAGGAAAAGATAAATGAGGAGAAACCAAGTGGGGTCATTTAGCACCACACTCACCCCTGCAAACTTCTTACTCATGTGGACTTAATTTTGATGTGCAGGTGGGCCGTGGTCCAGGGCAAAGCCTTGGCATGGGCTGTACGTGAGGAGCAGAAATGCTCACAGGGTTTCAAGGATGCCCTTGGCCACTACTCTGCTTGTGGCCTCTGGAGGCACATGAAGAGGCCACATGACAGTGAAATGTGTGTTTTTCTCTGGCACACATGGAGAGGAAGAGAGGAAGGTTGAGAGAGCAATGGGATGAGCTGAAGTGGTGTTTGTAATGACCTGCTCAGGATCACCAGTGGCAGCTCCAGTTGACAGTATCAGACTTCACCCACATTGTTGACTCCAGAGCATCTCCCAGGCAGGAGGGAGGTGACCCTCACTTCTGATGGGTGTCTGAACATCATTCCCCTGAAACAGGCTGAACAGGAGGAAATGAAGGGTTTCCCAAGGATGGATACAGCTCATCTCCCTGCATTTCCACCAGATGCTCATGAGAAATGTTTGGGGGTAGAGGTGGCCCTGAGTGCAGGCAGAGACTTGGACCCAGAGCATCACCCACCCCTTTGGGTTGTCCTCCTCCCTGTGGGACGTGATCTGCTTGCATGTCATGCAGCTCCTGGCTTCTCCCCTGCTGTGGGTACCTAACAGAGAAGTTTCAAGGAGTCCTTTCCCTCCTTTTTATTTATCCACTGAGCATACTTTGCAAGGGCTAATTTATATTTGAGCAGCAGTGTGTATGAAGGTCTACACAAGGCAGCTCAGCCACCAGGAAAGTTAATATGTGCTTTGCATTTGGTGTCTCTAATTACAGGAGGAGAGGAGTGGAGTTACAGCTATGGCTCTGCACGAGCCACTTCGCCTATTCGAGAGCTAATTAAATATGTCTCCTGTATATAAAATATATCATCTCCAGATAACAGCATACTGTTAAATTCTTCATCTTATTAAAAGCTTGCATTAATGCTTTTCCAACATAAATTTTAACTGTGGACAGGTACTATTTGAGGAGCCTGACAATAGGACTGACCTAGATTAGGCTGACAGTGCCAAAAGATATATCACCTCTAGCTGTCTGGGGGAGAAGAAGGATGAGGAATACATTCTCCATTATTGCCTAATGCTGATGTGCCAGCATTATCTCCAGAAACCCGGGGCTGCTGCTCCTTCTGCTCCCTTGGTATGGTAAGTGGCTATACCATGCTGAGGAACCATATTCTCTGCTTTCTCTCTCCTCTTTCCATCTTATAACTCAGCTGCAGGGAGGTTTAATGGGGCATTGGGTAATGATTTTAAAGACATTGATAAGTCCCCCTATAGTTTACAAAATTATGGGAGGACTCAGATAATTCCAGGTGGTTGGGTTTGCACAGTGAATTCTTGCAGGGATTTGGGTCAGGTCTGTGTGTAGAGTGGCAAAAAAAGCCTGACTGTACCAAAATTCAAGCCTTCACAAACTAAATTCTTCTCTGAGGTTGCTTGGACTCTTGTTTGCAAGGGGCAGTGATGGAAAGTTTAGAGACCTCAGAGTGTTTCACCACATAGGGAGTTTTTTTTCTTTTAGCATATGTGCACAGAGCTGAGCAGAGATCTTTTCAAGGCATCCTTGTAAAAAAAGGAGACAGCAAGTGGGCTCATAAAAAACCCTTTACTGTCACACAACTTCCAATGCAGAAAACAAGGCTGCTGAAGAGCAGCAATATTTCTCACATGCATTACTGAATATTCAAGAGATATGAAAATAGCTTTAAGAGTCTAAGAAAATAGAAATTCCAAATATTAATAGGAACTCTGCCATTGATTTTAGCACAGAGCTTGCACTGACACTGTGAGATTGCTCTGTGTTAGACACTTGATTGACACAGTGATGGCTCATTCAAAGTGTATGCAAAGTCAGTGCAACTGTATTAGGCTTTTCTCTTGACTTTGGATTTTTTAACTTTTACCACTGACATCCCAAGGGCCATTGTATTGACAGAATAATACTTCTTTTGCAAAGCTGCTGTATGAGAGACTTTCCATTTTGGGAAGGGGGGAGGGAAGCCTCCTCACTGTATGAAGAGCTCAAGATTCAGAGAATGAGGTGCAGCCTCTGAGTCTTCAGCCCACAAAATTCTTCTTGGACTAATTGGTGGGTTGCACATGAAAAAATTAAGTGAAACCCACTGTGATCTCCCTCTACAAACCAACATCTCTGAATATTAGATTTTATCTATATTCTGCTCTGTGGACAATAAGGACAAGGATCAGTTTTGGAGCCACACCTCTGTAAGAGCTGACTGTTGGCTCAAACCTCCTCAGCAGGAGAGAAGAGAACCAACATTGTCACATCCCAAAAGAGGAGAAAGCTGCTTCCCAGGATAAGAATGCCATTTGTCATGTTCCTTCCCCATGTACCCAGCACATCATCTGCTGTAACACAGATCTGTCCTTTCCCCAGGCAGTGAGCACATGGCCCCTTGGTCATTGACCAAGATACTAATGCAGGCAAAAGTGGCCTATTCCAAAGTGGGCAAAAAATCCCATTGCCATCTGCTTTTGCTGTACAACTGAGTGAAATACAAAAGAAAGAAAGAAAAACTGACAGAAGAAAGGCCTCTCTAGGGAAAAAGTTTTTCCTCGAGCACAAGCATAATAAAGTAAAATTTATTGTATCTAGGGATTCTGTCTGATACAAAGAAAATTCAGTGCAAAGCAAAACTTAGGATTGGGAACGCACGAAGCGGAGAGTCTCGGGATCACTTCCTCAGCAGTAGTAAATGGCTATAAATGCACTGGATTTAATACCAAGCAAGAATATGTCAGGGATCTATCAAAAATGTCCTACAGAAACAGATGTTTCCACCTACTCAGAGATATGGACAAGAGTCTCAGTTGCCCTAAATCCCTCTCAGGCTCTTCTAAATATATACCCATCATATGCCCCTTAGTGTGTGAGAATGATGCAAGGCAGACTTCACGTGTATGAATATTTTATCCTGGATTTTTTCAGAGAAAAGCATAATTTATCGTTAAACTTTTTCCTAACAGTTCCAGTGACTGTGGAAATTCACCTCCTCATTTTGGAAGGCACATACAAAAGACTGTCTAACTCAAGGCAGAAAAATGAAAAGTGACAATGAACCATTATAATCTGTTTGATCAGCTGAAACATAGAAATAAAAAGTGCTACCTCTTAAAAGAGTAGCTGGAATTATCTTGGTTTGTACATAGAAATAAGTGACAACAACCTCCAGATAACACCACTTCCCACCCGCATATTTAAACTTAAAAGTCAAGGTTGAGTGAAAAAATATTGCTGCCTTGAAAGATAAATCTATTACTTATATTAGCTATATCAGGAATATGTGCTAGAGTATAAATATTTAAATTCAGGTTTGGAAACGATGTATTTTGAAGAAACCTAGGCCAATAAATATTGGATTACAAATTCATATTTACAATTTCCTTTAAAAAAAAAGCCTTTATGGTTTCTGTTTCAGTGAAATGGGGTGATAATAATTTATCTGTGTTGTGCAAATTCTTTATTTGCACCCTGTTCTCCAAGCTAACATTTCCTAATGCCTTTTAACTACCAGAAAAAGTGAAAACATTGCCCTAAAATATTTCCATTCAAATTTCGTAGATTAAATCATGTGCTTTTAAAGCTCACTCTGTGATCAAGACTGTTCCTGCAGCACTCCAACCCAGCTAGTTGAGAGGGATGAAAAGCAATAGAGTTGTGTTAATAGAGCAATGCTAGTTTGGAATAGATAAAACAGGAATGTTTCACAGTAGGCAGCTTACAAAGCCCATTGCCAACAGAAAGATCCTCTTGAAAAGAGGATCTTTGCAAATTTTTCAAAAAAAAAGAGGTGGGAGGAAGAGACCATTGTACATAATTAGAGCAGAAAGGGCTTGAAATGTCTTAAAATATAAGACATGTGCCAGCCTGTAAAGAACACGAGCAAGGAGGAGGCATTTCCTTTGGCCTGCTCTTTCATTCTGACCTACTGTAAAGATTACTGCATTTAGCTCCAGGGCAGCTCTTATGGGTCATTTTTACCTACAAAATTATGCCTCCATAGCCTGGGGTCTCATATGATCTGATGGTTTCTGCATTAATTACTGAAGAGCGGGTTCTTCCCTTCATGCTCGGATAAGCTGCTGTTGGTCTCTGATGGTGCAGACTTTGAATCAGAGGATTTGTAGCTGTGTCATGGCAGGAGCTGGGAAATGGTAACTCAGGAGTAACAAAGAAAAGACTGAAAACTAACTTGTCTAAAAGCACAAAAAGTTTAAACTATGAAAAGGATGTTTTTATAAAGTTTAGGAAGAATATAGACCCCAGTCACAGATTGCATGGGACAAAAGGCTTAGGTGGGGCTAACAGTAAAACAGTCAAGGAAGAAAATTATCTGTTTGTCCCATCCTGCAAATCAACATCTGCAATTGTTCAGGCTGGGTCAGATGCTGGGGGAGTGAAATATCATGTCAATGAACTTGTAGACTCCTGTCCCCTGTTGCTGGACCCCCACGTCAGCTCAGGAGGGGAGGCAGCTCCTCCAGGCAGGCATCCCAGGAATGCTGAAATCCTCCCCAGCACAGCTGATAGTTTGAAGGCACATCACTCTGGATTTCAGAACGAGATTGCTGGGTTTATTTGCTCTTTTTGGGTGGCTGCCCAAGAGAATTGATTGCCAGAGAGCATAGGCTTGGGCTGACTGTGAATCAGGAGCTAATAAAACGTCCCGAGGGACAGGTGAAGGCATGCCAATTGTTTCTGAAAGTGTAGGCTCTTAAACATGACATGACTACCAAAAAAAAAAAAAAAAA
>VZRZ01008145.1:394633-418747 GCA_013398175.1 Climacteris rufus | reverse complement strand
GAAAAAAAAAAAAAAAAGAAACTCGTTTTGGTCATAATGAGCTCAATAAAATAACTAATTTCAAGGTGGGGGGGGGAAGAAAATAAGAATTTTTTTGCAAAATCCCATTCAAACACTACATAATATTTCAGCACCGATAATGCTGACTCAAATAGGCAGGACTTTTTTTTTTCCTCTCGGAAAACCTCAATTTTTTTAACATTCCCCTTCTCTTCTTTCTAGAACTGAGTATTGTGACTGTGCAGTGTAACTCTTGCCTGTTACTGGACCATCAATGACCGTAGCAAAGAAAATGCTGTGTACAGTTAGTGCCTTAATCCAAAGGGAAACACTGATGACAAAGGAGTTTTAAGGAACCTTGGGATAAATTCAGTTTCACTAATTTAAGCCACTTTACCACTCTTTCCACCAAGTTTATCTCAGCACTGACCACCTGCTGCATTCACATGGAGTGTGGCCATCATGTAAAATTAATTTTGACAATTCATCTGTCTCTCTGGGACACAGCAGGCTGACCACTGCACTTCCAAATCCTCCCCTTCTTGGGAAGTTCTAACACTTGTTCATTAATACTTAGCTTAAAGAGCAATTTGCTGCCCACTACTGTGTGGCCAGCATTTCTCATAAATAATGCATACTGTGTAATGAGGACAATAAAGGCCAAGGTAAAAAATATGAAACATTTTAATAGGATGTCTTGAGAAAAGCTTCTCATCACCTTCTTTAAATACTTTACTAATGATCTTCTAGCTTGGGGAGATTTTTTTTCCTCAGAAAAAATGTTCATAATGTAATAATAATATGCTGTTAATTGTTGAAGTAGCAAAGTTCAGATGTGTTACACCAGCTTTTCTCACTGAGTGAATGCACTGAGGTTGCACACCAAAAGGTTCAGGAGGGTGTAAGGGTTACATGTCCAGGATCCTCTTCAGCTTTGCACTGCCTGGGACAACTTCAGCCTCTCAGCACCAGGGTGGATCCCACCAGGGTGGAATATGGAATAATGAAGTGAAATAATAGCATTAACCAATACCTAATTAACACACCATCTATTTAATTTCTAGCTCCACCATTAGGTTACTATTAAAGTATATTTAGTCGGCCTGTGTAAAACCACATTATGGCAGCTTTTCAGAGTCAGGCTATTCACAGGCCATTTGCAATGTTCATTTCTCTTCTCTTTAATGTCATAGATTTAACTTCATGAAGGTCTACTGCAGGTTAGTGCAGAAGATGGACGATTACAGCCTAATAGGTTTTTTTCTTGGCCCCTCCAGAGGGTGTATTAGAAACCTGCACAGGTTCAGAGCAGTAATGTGTCTGTCTCCTCCTGGCCTTCCAAGCTGAGGGGCAGCTGCATTTTTAGGTAAGAGGAATTGGGATTATGGGCAGAGCTTTGTGTTTCTCTGCTAGATATCAAAACAATTAATTTTTTTATATACTCAGGCAGGTAAACAGGGCCAGTGCCTGAAAGAAGACTCTTCATCCAATGCAATGCACAATGTGTAAGTAAGGTCCAGAACATGCACATTCACAATTAAACTATTCCATCTGCTCCAAGCCTGGCTGTAGTCACAGATATTATGGTCAGCAGCTGAGACCTTGGAGAGTCACATGCCATGTTCTTCCCTGCCAAGACACCCCTCAGTGATGGTCCATATACTCAGTTGGTAGCTTTAGTAAATAATTCAAAATACTGCCTATGTTATGAACATAAAGGACAGCTGTGATTTAGTAAGGCTGCGGAGCAGAGCTGTCTGTGTTACCTCAACCTAGAAAAGGATGAGTTTTCAACAGACCTCCTCAGGATATTTTAATTTGTGTAAGTGCATTCAAAGCATGAAAGCAGACGGACAATATGTGAATTATGAACTAATTGGGGGAAGATGGAAATGAGAAGGTAAATTTCATTTACATTATCTCCCTTTTTATGCTTGCTAAGGTCTAAGGTAAAGGCTTGGTCTCTTTCTGGTCCATAAAATATGGATTGCTATTTTCAAACTACATCAACACTGCTAATAGCCATTCCCATTAGTCAGCCGTATAATAGCATTATGATGCTATGAAATATTGACATGATAGAACAATGTAGCCAGAGGTTACTGACAGTGCACACTCTGATATTGACAAATAAATGCTGATTTTTAATGCACTCCTTTTGCCACCTTTCTACCTGGCTGACAGTGTACAAAAAACATTTTTCCAGATCCTTCACTCACTATTAATAATGCCAGCTGATGGCAGAGGACCACTGAAATTAATGGGATTATTCCCACTGATGTTTTTCAGGGTGGGAAAATGATTCAGGAATTTGGTTAAAATGGGGCCAGCACTGCAGATTTTATAACCCAGCCAGTGTAGTGAGAAAAAAAGTCTTGCTTGTAGAGGCAAAATGGGAGCAAAGGCACAAGGAACCAACCAAGGAGATGCAAACTTGGTGAACAATGCCCAGCTTTTGGGAAATGTGAGCACACAAAAATGATGAAGGGAGGACAGACCTGATTGCTCCTCTTTCATTCACCCACATGTCTTCTCTGGAAGGGAACTGCCGTGTCCTCTGTCTCCTTCAGCTGCCCCTCAGATATCTCCTTCAGCTACCTGCCAAGTCATCTCTCTGCAGAACAAATATACATAAACACATATCCAGCCACCCCAAGGGAGTCTTCTGTTGCATGTTTTTAAATTTTAAAATCAATTATACCATCCGTTCAGTAGCTAATTTTACACCCTAAATCATATCTGCAGTAGTTTTAGTTGGGTTTAGGCAAATTTTATGTAACATTTGATGATACACCATAGATGAGAGGGAAAAGCCTAGTTTCTAGAAATAATGATTAATAGTCACCTACAACAGTGTATTCCAGTAACATTAAGCCTGAAATTATATCTTTGATGGAAAACATATCCTCTGTTCCAGAGGGCCTATACCATTCATTAGTGTTTTCTACACCTCTTGTCTGTAACTATACCCAGTTTCGCTGTGTTAACTCTTCCTTTGTAACCACAACACGTACACACAAAACTTCAGATGTGACCATCTATATTTTCCAGTAATTTAAATGTTGTCTCCTCATTTGCAGGTCTCTGTCCCACCAGAAACTGGGATCAAGACTCTTGCTAGGCAGTGGTGCTTCACTCACTGGTGTTTGTAGAGCAATTGGATGTACCCAAGTGCTAAGGTCCAGAGGACCTTTCCTGCACATGTTTCTACTTCCTTTACACCCAAGAGGAGCCCAGAACAGTTTTTTGTTTCTCCTGGAGAATGTGTGTGCTGGACTCACTCCCTGCTTCCCAGGACTCCACCGTCTGATTCCTCCAACCCGTCTGTTTTAATGATGACTAATTTCCGCCACACATAAACCACCAGCTCCCCTTGTTTTCCTGGAAGAATCCTTATTCTGTGGTACATACCTCCTTATCTGTTCCTGTAACCAGCTGTCCTTCCTTTGATGGTTTCTTCCAGAACTGCCACACAAATCCCCAGACTGCATAAATCCCATCCTGTGGAAATGTGGTGGTTTAGCCACTGGGGTGTCCAGCCCACTCCTGAGATGACAGGACCCGAGGAAGGGCCCGTGACAAGCACTGGCTTTGATGTTGCCTTTCCACACGCTCTGTCGCCTCATGTCTGAGCCTGTTTGTCCCGCAGGAGGGCACAACAAGGGCAGCCTGAGGAGAGCTTGTCTGGTGGGGCTCATTCCAGGAAGATTCGTGTTTCTGGTCTCCATTATCTGCAGGAGTCAAACAGAGGACATGTTAGAGTGAGTTGCTGGGGAGTGCTGAGCTAGGGAGTACACAGATGCCTCTGAACAAACACAGCTCCTGTGTGCCTTTAACAACTTACACTTCACAGGCAAGGTCTGGCTAAGACAGGAAATTTCCCCACCAGATGCGGAAGCCCCTACCTGCATCACAGACCACACAAGGGAGCAGAGCAGTGCCGGATGAAGAGCAGAGGGAGGAAAAGATGGGGTCACCTCCTGCATCCTGGCACTGCTGGCACAGTAGGATCTCCTCTTGATTCCCACCAACATGTGGCACATCCTCTTGCTTAAGACACAGAGTAGCTTTTGGGTGCAAAGGCACAAGGATGCTCCTAACTGCTGCACAATAAAAACAACAATGAAAAAGAGAAATAGGAGCAATGAAGGCAACAATAAAAAGAGAAAGGAGAAGCTTGAGGTGGCAGGGGATGTGCTGTGAAATGTGTCCCTTTGTTGTGCCCATGTTACAGGGTGTCACTACTATCCCCACCCTCCAAGGCAGGACTCTGCCTCCAAACTAGAGAGGCAGAGGCTCAACAGCAGCGAGCCCATCAGCAGGGCTTGCAGGGGGGCATAATGATGGGCGAATGCTTCCCTCCAGTAGGCACAAGTGCTTGCTGGAAGTCTCACACTGCCTCCACTGATGCCTGAGGGTCACAGCCCCAGTGCCAAGCTGGCTCTCCAGTTAGCCAGGGCTGCCTGAGGGTACGAGCAACAGTTTGCAGCTGTGACTGTGCTATTTGTAGTGCCATAAGGCTGATAGAAATCCTGGAGGAAGCTTACATCACTGCTTATCCCAACTACTTTCCCTGGTCTCATTCAGGAGATGGGTCATGAGACAGGCACTCAGAACCAGACCTTCCCGTAAGATTTACCGTTACCAGATGTTAGCATAGGTTTGAAATCTTGCTCAGACTAGGACAGGACGCATGAAATATGCTCTCCTGAGTTGGCATTTTCTCTGCTGATCTGGCTCCTCACCTGAGCAGTGCTTAATAGCCATGAAGTAGCAGAGAGCATCCCAAGTTGTGTGCTACGCTGCTGAGCTGGCGGGAGAAGCGTGGGCAATTAAAAATACAGTCAGAAATAAGTTTTCAGTCACAGTAGATAAGAGAAGTGGTATGCAAAGAAGTTGCTTATCCTTAATATTTACCTTGGTTTAGAAGCTGATGGCAACTCTCCAAAGAAATAAGTTTAAGCAGAGCACTGAACTCAGTTTAATTAGTTTTAAGGTATTGACACTACAGCAAGAACCATCAGACAAAACTTCAATGCTGGATCAAACATGTGGCTTTATCTGTGTCTGATGTGAGGCTTTTGCTGCCTAAACCTGAAAACTTCTTATCACTTAATGGTTTGGCTCAAAAAAAAGCTGATTTGGGATGGTAAGTGGATTGACTGACCAGTTTGTGTTTTAAGACTAATCCACATGTGCTGTACTTCACAGTGCTCCTTGGTGAACTACTCACCTTGTTCTGAAGCTTTCAGTATAAACTATCTTCTGTGACAAGTGCAGGGAGATGCATTGAAGAGTTAAAAGTGAATCTCCTGCCTCTTTGAACTGTTTTCTCAGTACTTCGTGTACACAGATACACTTTTGATGTGTTAACTAGAAAATCTGACTGAAAAAGAACAAAGCAGCTGTCACTGAAAGGAAGACACTGACGAAGAACCACACAGCCTTTTATTGAAGAACTGTCAAGATTGATCCTACAGCACTCAGTTTGTCTGTAGTATTTATCAAAGACCAAGATCAGATGAAGGAAATTAAAAAAAAATAAAATTCTATCCACTGGACATTTATAAATGGTATCTGAAAATGCATTACATTTAAAACACCTATGAGAATTTTTTTTTTAACAATTCAGGGATTGGAATATAAACACACTGGCGTTTTTCACAATTCTTGGAAAACAGTAATTTGCCATTGTTGAGCAAATCCCCTTAACTGCTTGCAAAGTTTTAAGTAGCAAACTTGATTAAAAATCATTCTGTGCTGGTAAATAAATGAACTCATAGACAGTTCAAAAACCCTTGAAAAGAGAAGGAAAGCAGGCAATGCACTCTTCTAAGCACTGATATTCACGTCACTGTTGCACTGCAAGAGCTGAAAACAAGATCAAGGCACAAGTGTGCCAGAACCTCCCCAAACATCTGGGTAGGGTGCAGATGGTCATGTGAGCAGAGGGATTAAGGCATTTGCCCAAGGTCACACAAGGAGGCCTCTGGATAGTCAGACCTGCATCCCTGAGGGTTTCAATCCAATACTCCACCACAAGGCCAGCTGCTAATTGAACATCCTTGCTGGCTGAGGGATGAAGCATGTGATGCATTTCTCACAGGACTGTCAATGACTGCCATTGAAAGGATATTGAAAGCCAAAACACTCTCTGGATCAATACCACGAGTCCTGATCCTGCCTTGAGCTCCTGGGGAAACCAACACTACATGGTGGGTAGCACAGCAAAACCTGTGGTTACTGTATGGTGCCTCTTGGGAAGTGCTGACAGTTTAATGGTGTCAACTCTGGACTTATCTCCAACACAGAGCCAGAAGGACAAATTCTTCTCTATCAACCTCTATTTAAAAGTAACAAAACTACTGTCCTTTCTTCCAAAAAAGGCAATTGCTGCTGAAGTATTATGCAAATGTTAATTAATATTCAGATTCTACTCATCTACACACACAGACACTTTAGGAGACGAGGACAGATTAGAGTTTCTGTCAGCCATAGAAATGGAAGTAGCACTAAGGAGACACAGAAATCCACATTAAAATGAAAGAGCTTTGTGCCATTGCCCTTTGTGAGAAAGTACCAGTAACTTCTGGGAATGCTGGTGTGGAATTCTGCTTCCTGGGCCACTTCTGGCACTGTTTCACATGGACTATAAGAGGGGTCACTGGCCATTCTTTAGCCAAGGCTCACCTGAAGAAGTCGGAAGAAATCTGCACCTCATTGAGTCCAGCTCCTTACACCACCCTCACAGATTTTCACTTATGATGCTTAACACCTCCTGGCTCCTGAGGCTGCCAACATTCCCACCTCTCCTTCAGAACAGCAAACCCACATCCCTGAACAGGACAGGGCATATGGCCAAGAGAGGCAGATAAATGGCACATCCGAGAGCTGTCCATAGGGGGTCAGGCATTCTCCTTGCACTGCCAAGCAAGATGTTTGTTAATAAGGTAGTCAGGCCTTCATCATTAATTCATGTGCCTATGGATGAGCACAGCTCTGGTCTGCCTCTCCGATGGGAAACAGCCCTGGGAGACGTGGCAGTGGGTTAGGCAAAGCAGGGGTTAAGGAGTTGGATTGGGAATAGACGTGTGTCTCAGTTTGACAGTCATACGCTAACTGGGGATGGGTGAACAGATGCTCTCTGAATGCTAATGTCACTCATGGTGTTCTACTTTGGGCAGACTTTCTCCACCAGCACAAGTCATTTGGGAAGCAGCTGAGCTTGGAGGAGCTGGTGGCCGTTCTCCTGGGGCACTGGGACTCTGCCCAGCCAGAGCTCACCCCAGCACATGGCCAGGCTAAAACACTTTGCTCAAACATCACTCAAGTGCCTTTTTTGCATTGCCCTTTTTTGCCAGCCTTTGGCAAGGGTAGGGAGATTTCTCTAAATCACCTGGGGATGGGGCCTTAGCCATTCAGATACTCTTGGAGGAATTAAAAAAGTGCATTAGGCTTGCTGTGTACATTGTAAAAGACATTCACAAGTCCTTAGCCAGCATATCTTCATCGATTTAGACACCAGTTCTGTATTCAGACCGACTCCTACTCAGACTCTACTTCTGAAGCACCTTTTGAAGCTGAAGTGTCTGTGCTATCAAAGCCAGTGCACGGTCAAGACCTTGAATAACAGTCTGCTTAGATAGAGGATGTACCACGGGGACCTGTGACATTGCATAGCGATCATTAGCATGGCTGACTTAAACTGCACTGGGAGAAAATAGATATTTCTATAAATTTTGAGCAGAAGACCCCAAAATTTTAAAATCACATCGGAGCTGTCCATTATAAACAAAATAGCAGATCTCTTCTCTAGCTCTACCCATATAAGTAGAAGCAGGCAGAGGCTTGCTCACATATGATGCTGTCAGTGCAATAGCACTGATTTACACCACTGAGAATCTGTCCCAGAGATTTGACTTTTTCTGAAAAACACTTCCCGCTGTGGCAGACATAACGCCATATCAAAGGCATGTGCTGTAATACACAATAAAGATATAGCTTTCATAATTTTCAATTACACTTCCTCTGCAATGATGTTAGTGAATCTCACCCAAAAGTAAATTATTCAGTGCAGATGATATAGAAATCGTTTGATGAGTGTCACTTTTCCATTTAAAGTTTTACCAAGATCTTCTTGGATAAGGGTCTCTTTTTTTTTTTTTTTCTACATGACACATTTTATATTTTGTTTCTCTCCCTCACCTTCATTCAGCAGGCTTTTTCAACTTTTTAATATACTTTTCTTACAAAACATTGAGTAGCCATTCAAATAGGTCTATTCAGGAGAAGTGCTCTTTCATTCTGCCAGAAATACTAATATATATGTTTTATTTAGTTTTAAGAATACTTTTTTTTCATTTTGAGAACTTTGAAAGCTGAAGCCAAATATGAAAAGGCAACCTTCTTTCAAGGCAGGCTTGGAGAGAGAAGTATTGTGGGCTGCACTGGAAATCCTTTTCTTTCATGTAAATAAATAGTTCATTTACAAGAGCTTTTTAAATTGAAAAAACATATCCAATACACCAATACATTTAAACTCAATCATATGGTAAAATATTGCAAACTGAAAAGCTGAATTCCAGAATGTTTTTATCTTTCTTTTCATGAAGTTACAGATACACTGAAATCTAATTCTAAAAAAAAAATTCAATGTCCCTTTAACTTCCAGGGTTTTTTCCTACTTGCTGTGCTTCAGAGATGTACAACAATTAATCATTTCATTTTTCAATCATTTCATTTTTCAATCTAGTCTTTCTCTCCTACCAAGCTATTCGGAATCCTGCCCATGTAACATGGCCAGTAAAGGATGTCCAAGTAAACTTTTTATATTACGCAAACTCCTACTTTTATTTCTGGATCACTAATACATTCCTTATTACCTCAGTCATACTAGTCAGGAAACAGCAGGTATCAGTCCTGTAAGGGTTGTGGCAATTATTCCTGGTTGGAAGTGGTGGGCAACCCTTAAGTCCACCCATAACTAATTTTGTAAGCATGGAAGAAACCCCATTTCTTCTGTCCTCCATGGAAGGAGCTGGAGGAAGAAAAGGAGGCTTGTACATTATTACAGTGTTTGACCAACATACAAGGAAGCCTCTGTACCATTATGCTACATTGCAAAAAAAAAAAAAAAAAAGCCCCAAATCTCTCTACTGGAAAAATGGTGGAATTCCACTGATGAACACATAGATCAAGGGAGACCAATAAGAGCCTTGAACAGGAAAGTCAACAGCTTGAGTCCGACACTAAAAGGTGTAACAGCAAAGGAGATAAAAGGTGTTGGAAGTCTGGTCAAGAGAGATTTAGCATCAGTTGATGTACAGGAAAGGCTGCATGAGCCATGAGGGGAGGAGAGATGACTTTCTTCACTGTTTTCTCCTTCTGCCTGAGTACTGCACCTGCCTGCATTTCCCTAACTCTAAAAAAGGCCTGGATCTATCTGCAGCTCATGACAGGTGACACATACCCATGAAAACCTCCAGGCTTCAGCATCTGTCACTGAACACATCCAAAGCATAGCAAAGTATACCTGTTCATCCTGGCATTTATCCTGCACTTGCCTTATTTTTGCACTGCTTGGGCAGTGCACTGGAAGTCTGGTTCCAGCTTCTTGTAAATAGCCCACAGGCAAAGGTCAAAGGCAGTCTTTAATCTTGTGCCCCATACTAATGGTATTTTTCTTGGCATTCTAGAGAAAAACTTTCTGAAGTTTAAGAATTCTCACTAGTGCACAGATGCAAACAAAATTGTGTCCTCTGCAGCAACAATCTGGCAATAAAGACATGAAACATCTTTTGAAAAAGATCAGGGAGTCTTTCAATTGAAAAATATACCTCTGAATTCTGTAAGTCCAAGTGAAGTCCTGCATACGCAAATGATGCACAGCTTTGGGAGAAGAAACCAGAAAATTTGGCAAAAAATTCCAGTGAAGGGACCAGAACCTGTGTTATGGGCTAGCACACACACTGTATTACTCAAAAGTAGTTCATAGATAGATAGAATAATCAAACCTGTGCAAAAAATCAGTAAAAAAAAGCACATACAACAGAAGTGTGTAACAGAGATCAACTAGGGCTTTTGGTCTCCCTGAGTCAAAACATAAAGGGAACATTAAAAATGGGAAATTAAAAACTGTTGGTTACTCATATTTTCAACATTTCTTCAAGTGTAACAGAAAGTCCTTCAAGACAACAACCTTGTGAGATTCAAGAAGGGATTGGACACCTGTACAAACTTCACTATCCAGAGAACCTTTAGCTCTGCTTAGCAGCCATCTGGTAAACACAACACATCATCTTTTTAGCCATTCTTAGACTGCAAATGGCAGACCAATGTGAAAAGTAAAAAGCTCCTCTCTCCCGATTGCTGGGGTTTACAATACACATGTGAGAGTTCCCAGACTTCTGTGACTCATGGGCCACCATAAAACCACCGATGTCCCTACAGATTGCCACCCTAGCAATAGAGAACTGATAGACTAACTAGTGCTGCCATCTAACACAGATCCGTACATCAGCTACAGATCACATCCCCTTGCCATATAACCAGATTGACAGCCCATGCTGGGAAAGCTGGTACAACTTTGACTACTGTTGGCGTGCTCCTTGTGCAGACTTCAATTCAAATGTGCACAGTACTCAAAGAAACAAGGCCACAGCCCAAAAGATGACGGGACGCCCCTTTCCACAAGCCGGCTTATCTCCCTAAGCCAGTGATCTATCAGGAACGTGATTCTGCCCTACCACAACCCCTCATCTCTGAAAGAAGATTTGTAATTCCCGTTCTTGATTTCCTTTCAACCTGTTTCTCTAAAACAATCTTCCCCTCAGGCAACGTGAGTCTCCAGCCTTTGTTTGGCTGAAGATGTAAATATTTGGGCACTCACTGATTTGATATATATACATATTTGTTGGAACATTTACCACCTGCTATTCAAAGTTAAATCCATAGATTACAGAAAACAAGTTCTTTATCACTTTTTGTCTAATGTAAAATTAAAGACAGCTGAAAGCCTACAAGCTTTCTCTTGCTTGTGAATCAGTTGTAGCATAATTACCCCTCCAAGGCTTGAATAGCAGTGAAGAGCCAGATCTCTGCAAAGGCCCATCATTCCAGCAAGAGCTTCAGGAGTTTCTCTGCTCCTGAGGACATTAAATTAGAGGTCATTAAAGCAAAGGCCACAGACTAATGAAAACTCCTCGTCTGTACTCTGTGTGAGCTCTCATCTGCCAGTGTTGAAAGTTCCCTTGGCTCGCAAAGCAGGGAGACCCAGGATCTCCACAAAGCATCATGTGCCTCCTTCTGAGACCAGTTCTGATACTACTGGTATTGCTTTGCATAGGATTTTCTCAGAGCCATTCCCGAAGTTAAAAGTGATTTTCAGAGGTCCATTAGATCTTTATAGCCAACCCCTTCCTGTGTGTGAGGTCAGGTCTACAAAACCTGCATTGCTTTACCAGGGTGACTCTTCTTCCGTAAGGCACTGAAGCAGTTCTAGGAACAAGATCCACCACTTGCTGTGGGCAGGCTTCTCCTCTCTTCAGGCTTTTCAGATCAAAATCAGTGGAAGCATCTGGATGCTTCATCAGAGTCATTGCAGTGAGGTTCTGTCAACACTCAAAAACAAACAAAACACCAACCAAAAATACAAAGAGATGTGTCTTACAGGAGAATTGTGTTGCATTCTTGTCCTTATTGCTTTCAGTAGGTTTTCAGATGATGATCTGGGGAGGATCTGGGATGGTGATCTGCAGAGGAGAGCAAATTACATAGACGCAGGATGTGTGTGGAGTGTAGGGTAAACCTGGTACAAAGTGCAGCAATGCCATGACCTCTAATATCAAACTGGGCTTGATGGTTAGTGCTACACACAGGCCTCTTTAGTTTATTTCACTCTGGGAGCTTTCAAAATATGTTTGAATTAAAAAATCACATCTCTAAAAGAGACAAGGCTTACTTTAGACATTTCAGAATTTCCTGTTCCCTTGTGACTCCTCCCAGGAAACAGATATTAGCTGTTTCAATGCCCATATCCATCCAGATTGCAAACACAGAAACAAACTGGTCACCTGGTAACTGCTAATTTGCTTCATTGTATGTGTGCCAATATTTTGGAATACCCAGCTGTATGTATGGGACTTACACGACACACACCTAACGGGACACACAACAGCACAAGCAATATCCTTCAATCCAGAAGGTTTGGAAATCTGAGAAGCAGAAGAGCTGATGGCTGGACATTAAACTGACTGTTATAGGAGAGGAAGGGTATGTCTCTGCTTCCTAATGAAAAGGATGGACAGATATTGAAGAGGAGTAAGTTGGACTTTAATTATTGTTTTTGATGTCTGATCTATAACTCCCTAAAAGTTTTGTACGGAAGTAATTGGGAAGCATCAGAAAATTCCACTGGGATATAGATGAGGTCCAGTTTGCAAAAATATCCTCTTCATAAAGAAGCTCAATGCCCTCTTTTACTTGGCAAACCATCATGAATTTATGATGCATTGCATTTGGAAGGCAACACGGCGCACAGCTGAGGCAAGTAACTGAAACGCCGGGAGAGTAAAAGCAAAATGTTCTGAGAGTGAGGGTGCATATGGGGATGTATTTGAAAAAAAATTATATCTATATAAATATACACACACATTTGCTACAGAAAATGTATATGTATTTATAAAAAAATCTAAACTTCTCACCAGTCAAAAGTTAGAAATGATGCAAAACGCATCTGCTTTGATAAGTCTGTTATAAATCTCTTAGCTTGAAGCTTTTAACTGACCCTTTCCAGTTCATGAATATTTTAAGGGAACCCAGTTTAATTTAAAACAACCCTGGATCAATATATGCATTTATTCTGGCACTGTCCAAATTCCAGATCCTTGTATTATCAAAAATTGTGTCATACATCTCCAGTTTGGCTCCAAATATACGGTTCATTCAAGGCTGGAGCTCAAATTAGGGGTAAACCTAATTGGATTGAAACCTAAAAAAGTCTGTATGGAACCCGGAGAAGGAAGACAATTTGGCAAACTATATTTAGAGCAATCCTGTGACACAAAGTCTCCCCTATCGGCCGAGGCTGATGTTCAGAGAAGCACAAAAATGTCCTGGGGTCTGGATGGTGTCCATTATCACTGTAATGGTGCTCAGCTTGGGACAGCAGCAAGGAGACATTTCTGCGTGCTGAGGAAGGCTGTGTTCCTCAGCTTCCAAAAACCTACCTGCTTGTTCCCCAGAGCAGTAATGGGGAGAAGAGATGCCTGCCCCACTGAGAACTGACACCTCCAACCTCAGCAGGAGCACCTTCCATGCAAAAGTAATTTGAACATCCCAAAACTCCAACTGCCCTGAGCACCCCTTGGAAGAAGCCCTCTGGCCTGACATCACGAACCACAAGAAAGAGGCTGAAAACTGCAAGCCTGACAAATTATTCTTTGAAGATTTTTAGGATCTCAGAGCACTTGCATGACTTTGCAAAGCTTGCAAAAAGCAGCTATTTATAAGAAGAACTCCAAACGTACTGTCCACTTTAAATATTAATGGCATTAACAATTCTTCACTGTCCCACAGATCAGTGTTCTCCAACTCTCCTCTTCACATAAGTAAGAGGCATTTCTTAATAACTACAGTGAAAATTAAATCCTGCCTTCCTCTAAAAGTCAATGTGAGTTTTGCTCTGAGTCATAATTTATTGTGTACTTATGTTTTTCCTTCCTAGTACTGTTCATTTCTTTGAAAAAAGTTTTCTTGAAAGACACTAGCATATATCCTACTGCAATAAATATGTTTTTCATTTTAGAACCTGTTTTTCCATACATCTCCATCCACTGCAAAATTCATTTGGCGCCACTAATATAACACAGATCCTGTATTAATCCAAGCAGATACTTCTATTGCTGTCAGCTTTTGTAGCAGTGATGGCTGCCTGGCACTCATCCTCTCACCTGGTGCTGACTCCTGCACTGGGACTGTGCTCTTGTGAGCACAGCACCCATCAGAAACTTCCCAAAAGCGTGGACACAGATTTACAGGTGTCTATGGGAAGGGCTGTGGTGTTTTTTCTTCTCAGGCATCATTTTGATGCCCGAAAAACATCCATTTCCATAGGAAGGAGAGCCTGAATCAACTTCCAGATGCCTTGGTAAAGAGAAAAGCTATTGGTCATTTTAAATGCAATGAATAACAGATATTAAGTCAAGACTACATCACAACGCCAACATCTCCACCTAATCATAGATGCTACTGGTGACAAAAAGGCAGAAACATGGACTGATTTTGCATTTGACGTGTACCTGTGGGGCTTTACTCTGTGCACAGATTGTATAACAACCTCTAAGGAAATACCTACATAAACATCCAGCCTGTGACTTCATTAAGCTGCTCCCTGACTCTATGGGAAGTCCAGAATAATCTCTACAGAAAGAACGCGATCAATATGTTATCGAGAAGATAAGTCAGTGTCAACGCTAATGTTTAAATATTCATCTACTTGTACCAACATCTTGTCTGTTACCGAAACAACAGGAATATTCAAAGATTAACTCTACATAAAAGACTCGGTAATTTTTTTCTCCAATTCCTTGTTTTTCTCTCGTCAGTTCTACGAACAGTTGTTAAGTAGAACAGGTTGGCATTTTTTCATCAAAACGTTACTTATTTGAAAAATGGGTCTTGGAACAAACCAAGACTTTTGCAGGAAATTTTCATTTGGGGAAATTTTTCAACTTGTTGTCAAGAAAAGTGAAAACTGAAAAGAATTCATTTTCCAGGATACACAATAGTTCTGAATATATAATCAAAAGAGCTAAAAGAACCAGACGGTATTTGTTTTAATCCAAAGAATTTGAAGGGAGAGAATATAAAAGGACTCATATTAACTGCAAGCACATTTATGAGGAGCTTCGGAAGAGAGAAGATTTGCGTCTTCATTCAGGACTACCAGACTAACTCCAGAAAGTACCGGAGGAGAGAAGGAAGGAGGATGACTCCCGAGCATCTGCGACCCACTCAAGCCATTTCTAGCACTCAGAAGATGCTTCTCAACATTTCTGCAGTGAAAGATCTGTTTAAAATTAGAAATTTAAAAAAAAAAAAAAATCTATGTAGACGATTCAGGAGCATGTGAAATGCTTGGACAGAAAGATGTTGAAGTTCATTGAAGCTTGTGTTCTGCATGGTGCTGCTTGGAGGATCTAAATATAACCAATGTTTCTGCCACCAGAGGCAACAGTCCCCTGCAAAAGGAGGAGAAAACTGGTCTCCCAGATGATCATCACTCTACCCTGAAAATTCCTGCTGAAAGGCATTGACGTGGTTTCGTGAAAGATGCTGAGTACATCCACCTGAGGTCTGGAAAAAGTAACATAGTGGTGAACCCAGTCTCACAACTCATTCCTCTGTTACAGCATAGGCACTGTGCAGCGTGTCAAAAGTAAACCAACACTTCCAACACCTTATTCACAGGTAAGCATTAAAGTAAAGCCTGCTACCATTTCTCAGGTGGGATTTAAACATCAGAATTGGATGAGTGATATGACAATAAGAGACGTAACAGAGACAAACCACTCTGTCATCAAGAGAGGCTTGTAACAGAACAGCATAGCTCTTGCCATTTTGCTATTTACCAAAACCTTGTTTCAATCAGGGCTGTAATTAAAGCCCTTAATCATTCTGAACAGTTTCAAATGAATAGCTTCTCTCATGCGTTAACATATCATTTATGCAACAACGGTACATGTAAGGTAGTGTCAGGAGTCTGTCTGGACATAGGAAGTATCCTATGGAAACATAAATCTATTTCTCGGTATTTCAATACAAATCTGAAAATGCCAGTTTACACATTTAAGAAGCTGTTACAAACTGTTGAGGAAAAATATATGTATCTTGTGAATTAATGAGGCTTCCTAAAGACACTAAGTGTGTCTGTACACAGCCTGCTACGCCAGAGAGAGGGGAGCAAATAGAGCATGGCAGAGAGCACTTGCAGCTGCAGTGCAGGGTTGTGTCCCGAAGGACATCTTCCAGGGGAGGGAATATTGTCCCCACACCCAGCATATATTCACGAATGTCTTCATACCTTCAAATGGGAAGGGACTGAGGTGGGAGTTACTTGTACTCACCCATCAACAAGAGACTTCCTGCATTTGTTACAGCCAATGAAGTCCTGGTGCCAGAAGCTTCACGGATTGCAATGAAGTCATTAGTGGGGGGGCAAGTAAATTAAGGCTAAATCCAGGCCTTGGCATTGAGAGGCATTTCTGGGTAACCTGGACTTTCTCCACTGTTCTTTTGCCTGGTGTGATGATGCAACAGTGGCAGCACTGGCAGTAGAGCAGGGGAGAGAGGTCAGGTGGGACAGGTGGAGAAAGAAGAGCTCTAGAGAAAGAGGAAAGAGATGCTGAATGGAGAAAATACACTAGGTAGGTGAGAATCTAGCAACAGACACTCACTGTGGTTCAAGAATTTTGAAGAATTCCAATCTGTTTTGGTGAGAAGGCATAGGCATTGGGGTTATCCAAGGAAGAGCATGTACTTTCCTTCCCTGCTTTCAAGAACTGAAACAGTGTGGAAATTAATAGATAATCAGATTTGTAATTACAGTGTAAAACACACATGATATTAGGCAAGGCTGAGAAAGTTATCCAATTTTCAGTCCTCAGCTCCTTGTGTTTCCCCTCCCAACAACTGTTTAACTCTCTTGAAGTCATAGCTTTCTTTTTACCGGGTGCTACTATTTCATTTTGTTCCTCTGGAAAGTTGCTGGAAAGGCAACAAACACCTCCCAGACCTTTCTGCTCCTTAAAGCAGTGGGAAAGGCAATCCCTTTCTAACTTGCTAGCCAAAGCTGTGGGAATTTGCCAAAAAACCTTTTGCCCACTGCTGATTTCTTTAAGAAAATATTTCAAAATGGGTTTTGCTGAACTTCCAGTAAAACACTGGCATGTTTCTGAGGAAGAACTGATAAACTCTCTGTGCTGTGATGGAGCTCACAGGGAAATGCTGGCAAGGGGGTGGACTCCTCAAGCTGGGTATGTCAGAACCTAGGCCTCCTAAAAAGCAGAAAACCACAAGGACTTGTGTCCTCACAGCACCCGGTAGGTCCAGTTTCCTTCACATGCAGCAGTGAGCTCTGAAAACCACATCTCACAGTGTCCTCTCCTGCTTTGCACTGGAAATGTGAATGCTTCCCACCACATGTTCTCCAGTTCTGTGCTGAAACAGAACTGTAAAATGCACCTGTATGAAACACTTCACTGACCTGCTGCCCTTGGCCTTGCACATCCACATAGTTGAGACACCCGTCTCCCAGATGTCTTCCAGCATGAGACACATTATGTTGCACTCCGGGGCTGCAGGGGGAGGTATGATCAACAGGTACTGCAGGTCGCTGTCCTTGGCTCACCAGATGTCACCCACAGCACCTCTGACTCCAGAGGTGCCACCTTAAAGTGTTTCCTTCTGGGTGACCAATGATGGACGGATGAGCTAAAGGTATAAAATCCCCCTTTTTCTCTCAGAGGCCACACTAACATCCAGCCCCCCTTCCATGTCAAGCTCAGGTCTGCATTTAAACATATACATCGAGGACACTGTGTAAAAAAAAATCTAATATTATGCTTTTGAATAGAGAATTTACCTAAGTAAATAATTATTTTTAAACCCAAGATTTAAGCAGCTTTAGTATTCCACATTATGCTAATGTTTGACAATTACTAAGTGTGGGTATCAGCCAGCATTTTTTTTTAAGTTTAATTTAAAGCAATTTGACATGGAAAGGTTATTACTTTAGTTGCCAATAAAAGCTGTACTTTTAACATAAGTGTACACCAAGCCCTAGGGTATGTGACTATTATCTTTTCTGCAATTATGTGGTGTTCTACATAAATGTTTAAAAAAAAAAAAAACTTAGAAATATCAAAAGTACTAACTTAGCTGCAATATAAAAGTTGAATAGCAGAGCCGGGAAGCCCGGCTCCCGCAGACACAACACAGGTTGAGGTTTCCTCCTAGAGGTACCGCCGGGAACGGCGCCTCCGCCTGCACAGCATCGCATCCCCCGCACCGCGTCCCTCCCACCGCATCCCTCCCACCCATCCCCAAAATCTCGTCCTCCCCTCAAAGGTCTTCTGTGCTGGGAGGGGAAAAGGCTTTTCTCACATCCCACTTCACAAAACGACAGAATGTTCTAGCTGGAAGGAAACACTGTGTTCTCCTGGTTCTACCTCCATGCTCCAGCAGGGTCATCCCAGAGCACGCAGAACAGGACTGCATCCAGAGGGTTCTGGAATGTCCCCAGTGATGGACACTCTACACCTTCCCTGGGCAATTTATTCCCGTGGTGGGTCACTGCACAACAAAGTAGTTCTTCCTCATGTTCAGGTGAAACTTCCTGTGAATCAGTTTGCACCCACTGCCTCTTGTCCTATTACTCAGTACCACCAGCATCTTGACACCTTCCCTTTGGATACTTCTAGACATTGACATATATAAACCTCTTGAACTTTGCTTTTCCCTTTTGAGTGGAAATTGGCACTTCCACTTGGCTTTAGGGTTGTCTCCAGAAGAGATCCCACAGGTGGAGGAAGGAACCTCCCCCTTGGCACAAGGCAGGGTGTGGGGAGCCCCATGCCCAGGGAGCAGCCACCCCACAGATCCCAAACCAAATGCCAAGTTTGGTGCTATCAGACAAAAGTAGCACTGCATGATCACAGCCCTACTTTCGAGTGGAAATCAGCCACACACACAATGCCATTCCCAGAAGTTCCATATGGATGAAGCCCTGGGTTCAAGGCCATGTTGGACGGGGTTTTGAGCAACATAGTCTAGGGGAAGGTGTTCCTCTCCATGGTAGGGGGGTTGGAATTAGATTATCTATAAGGTCCCATCTAACTCAAACCATTTTATGACTCAACAGGCCTGAGGAGGAGAGAGATGAAAGTGTGTCCTTCAGGAAGAGACAGGCCAGCTCACACATGCAGGGGGAAAGCCACTTCCATTCTGACACATCCTACAGGATGTTTCTTTGGCCAGAGTGAGGATGCCATAAAAAACAAAAGTGCTGTGAGGGTATTTGCCCATCATCTCTGGGACTTGGCACCAAGCACTGTATTCTCTTGGGCTGCTTAATTCCTGAGCCCCTCCTGTGTCACGGAGTAAAAGACAGCCCCTTCTGCCAGCCAACATGGGACAGAGCCAGGGCCCACGTAGGCACACGGTGATGTCTCCAAAGAGGATCCAAGCCCCACATCAGCCTGAGAAGGTAAACTCATTCCTGTGCTCTGCCCACTCAGCCCTTCAAAGGCAGAGCCTGGGGGCAAACAGAATGGGTGAGACAAGCTCTAGTCCAAACACCAGAGCTGCTTAGTTAAGACATCTTTTTGATTTTTTTTTAAAGTCTAGGTGGGTTTTTTTATGTCTGGGTTTTGTTTTTAACTTGAACCTCATGAAAATCACAACATGACCCTTGCCAGCTGAAAGTCATCCCAAAACCAGCCAGCACCAAGGCAGCGAACTTCAGCTTCCTGCAGTGGCCTGCCAGTGCCTTTTGGTGCTGAACTGCAACCATCTCCAGGCAGGGAGCGGGACTTCAGCCTCAGCAGTCTGTTCAGACCTTTGTCTTTCTGCTGAGAAAGTGAAAACACTGGCCATAGTTCCAGTGCCAACTCCAGTTCGTGTTTCAAATTAACTGAAGTTCATTATTTTACACTTTAGGTAGAAGCTGCAACAAACTGTTCACCAGCAGTCCAAGCAATAGTATACAAGCCCCTCTAGGATCCCTTGGAAGAGCTCCTGATGAGTTCACCAATGTTTGCACATTAACCTCTGGGTGAAAAGCCAGCCAGAGGGATGTGAGAACTCTGCCGAGTCCTCCAGAGCATGACACAAAATGATGCAAGTGTGGGAGCTAGGAGAGAAAAGGTTTTGTGAGCCCAGAAAAATAATAAAACATTTAAATCCTTAATTGTTTTTCTTGAAGATTTATCCAAAATCAAGCTCTGCTTAAGCCTGTGAGTTTGCAGAGCATTGTCAATAAATTAGATCATGCACACAAGGCAAGGATTTCAAGCCAAAAAGCTCTAGCCCTGAGTCGCTGAACAGCAACACTCCCCAGAAAAATGACTCGAGATGAAACATGAGATATGTATTAATTATCAATGGTCTAATAGAAAATTTAATGAAGACAAGTATCTTCTTGCACTTTATCCATGATAACGATGATAGTACGTCAGCGAGGTGCATACCTTACAACGTAGCAGTGAATGTCAAGTCTGAAGCCATTATAGCAATTCCCCACAATAATGGCCAGCCAATGCATGGGCTTGTAGCACTTAATCAAAGTAATGACATCCATCCACAATTATTTATGTTATGGTAACAAAGAGCTGCCAAATGCAAAACAAATGACATGAGGATTTGCAAGTGAATTTCTTCCCGTAAATTCTCCTTAGGTTATGCTTAAGGGCCCTCAGGATGAAAGTCCGTGTACATCCAGAGCCATATCAAAACTGTGGGGTTATTGTGCCACGTTTTACTGCCTATAAGCAGTGAACCCAAAGCTATCACCAAAATGAGCTCTTCAGTCAACAGAACTGTATCATTTAAGCTGGCCTTGGTTTACACCCAAGAGTTGTCTTCAGAATTTTACAGGAGGAAAAAAAACTATTTGGAAGACAACCTTTGCTTCCTTCTGCCTATCAAGAAAAACAAAGACCCAGTTGTATCAACACTTAAACATGCATTTAACTTAGAGTATATGAGCAGTCCCTACTTACCTCAATGGGCTTTGGATTAGAGCCATTATAATTACCAACCATGATTCTCTATTAAGTGCAGCACTGTTCTTTCAGGGGCATTTATGTGGGTGTTTGTATAAAAACACTGTCAAAAACTAAAGAACACCAGTAAATATAAAATGGCAAGATTCAGGTTCAAATGTAATGAACTAATTTATTTTTTTTAACACTACATCCAACTGTTTTTCACCACTCACAGATGTCACTGGAACAACTTGAACATAAAAAAATTGCCTAAGAACAATAAACCACACAGACCAGCTAATACTGATTGCTTTAAAAATGCCCCCTGTTAAACTAAATAATAGCCAAATCTCACTGCAGTAAATGTACTTTTATATCATTAAATACTAATTTAACAGAAATGTGACTGCACAGTGAAAAACACGAAAATGTTGGAACTGAAAGTTTGCCTTTTTTTTTTTTTTTGCCTTATTTTCCCCATGCATTATACAAGTCTCCAAATTAACACCCGAAAGAAGAAAACAATAATTTCAAATGAGCTGACCATGTAGCCACACAAGCCAAAGCTGGGATTAAGATAAACTCTAATACGCACTTCCCAAAGGCCTTGAGAGAGGAGACTGGAGGATGCCCCTCACCACAGGCTCTGGCCACCCTCGATGACCAGGTTATGGCCTGTCATGTAGTCCGAGGCTTCGGAGGCCAGGTAGACGACGGCAGCCTGCAGGTCGGTGGGCCGGGCCAGCCTCCCAGCGGGAATGTCGGCCAGCCAGCGCTGCACCAGAGGCCGCAGCTCCTGGGAGCGGATGAGCGGCGTGTCCACGATGCCCCTGCAGCAAGCACACGGACTGAGAGTTTAGAGAGAGGTGTTGGAGATGTACATTCAGAAGGAAAACAGTGCAACAGCACAAAGTAGATGAACACATCAGGCCTGTTCTGTCCTTGCTGAAAGTCATGGTGCAAATGCCCATAGCACTCCTTTCCTATCATTGCCTTTCACTGCTGATGGGTGGCTTACAGGTTTCCTTTAAAGTAAGTACACACACTGTTTTCTTAGCTAACAGCAGAAGCCCCTTACTTTTAAGTTACTCATAATCACCAGTTTAATTTTTTTCTAGAAAACAAACATGACATTGGAATTGAAAGTGCCTTGAATTGAGTCTGTCACAGCCCTTGGGAACTGTTGTCCTTCAACCAGTTCCTCTTCTCATCACCCTGAAACAAAACGTCACACAGCGGTTTTGTGTACAGCCCAGAAACTGAAAACAGACGAACTCCCCATACGTGAAAAAATGAGGGAAACAAAAGCCAGTGCCCCTGTGGGTACCAGACCCTTTCCACACAAAACAGGAGAGGCAGAGATAAGCACAACACACCCCGTGCCACCCCCCTTAAACCAACATCCCAAGAAATCACACTGATTTACCTGTCTTGCCTCTTTTACACTGAGGGACTCCACCATTTACTAAAACTCTCCTAGAGTTCATTTTTTTCAAGTGCCCTAAAAATGAGTGATGCTGCAAGAAGCACAATGCAGGGCAAAGATTTGGCTGGCTTTTGTGACTTTAACCGCAACTGATTTGTCATACTCCTCCTTAACAACATATTTGTATTTTGTGAAATGTATAATTTTTTCAGCCCCTGAACAAATATATTTACATAACTGTGTCTAACGAGAAATTACATTTAACTTCTCAGAAATGACAATAACTAAAACCTGAACTGCCAATTCCACTTCATTAGTGTGGTAGAAATGCATTCCAAATGTTAATAAAAATTCCAACATGCTGATAAATTAGCGCTTCTAAGGAGCATGTGACACCTTGGTTAACATATTCAACCTCAATTATATTTCTCTTCAGCACCCTGTTATCTGGAACCTTTGCTGGCAATCAGAGGTGCTGTTTTTCAGCGGCCAATTTTCTAGATAATGTAGCTTATCAACACTGTGGGTAAACTTGCCAATGAAATCAGGCTGCACTGAACCACACACACGCTAATTGCATCTCTTTTTTATGCATATTTACAGACTGTCACTTCAAAGAAATCAGTGGCCCATTGAGGCAGCCAGTTAGCTGGAAGAATTGCCTCTTGCAAATGAAAATTAGCAAACAAGCTAGTGATAAATATGAAATGAACAAAGTATAAAAATACCCGTTTTGTTCTGAAACTTCATCGGCATCCCAATTTAGACTTCCAAGGAAATAATTTTTTGAGACAGACTGGATTCTGGGTATGAGATTTACCTTTTGTTTTAAATGAAGGCTGCAATCCACTATTTACTCTGTTATGAAGTGGAACTAATTCAGATTTCCCCCCAAACATTTCTGTTTGCAGTAATCAGGCAGGATTTAAATATTGCCTTTATATTTTATTGTAATTGTCAATAAAGAGCAGAGCAGTTCAGAAACACTGAGCGATGCAGCTCACTTAACTTCTGGCAGCGTAACAAAATCAAGCACATTCCACTATAGGACTGTTGATGGTTTACTTATTTCCTTCAAGCACAGCCCCCTGCACTCCCTCCTCACTTTCCCAAACTCCTCGAGAACTGGTTTTCTTCAGAGAGAAATGTGCTTTGAGCAGTAGACATGAAATATATTAAACTCCTTTCCCTTACGTGCCTCTCACCGTGCTTACAAAACCATCACCATCATCATCATTCTGGCTTTACACTGTCAGAGACCAGAATAAGATTCATATGACTTTCTTATTTTTTCCATTTACAGATATATTTTAACCCCAAGGGAATGCAGATTAGGGAATAAAGCACACAGTCCTCCAGCACAACAGATTTTGCTAAAAAGAGGACGTTTTTCAATCTGTTCAGAAAAATTATCTTTGGTCTGATCACTGCAGCCTGTGTATCACTGTGCTGTGCCTCTTGCTGGACCATCTTTAGGTTCACTTCACGTAGCAAAAATTTAGATGTGTAACCAAACTTCACTACAAATTTTTGTTATAGAAATGAGAAAAAAAATACAGCGCAAAACTTAAAAGTTGCAAACACACATACTGATGGCACTATAAATATTAGGCATGTCATTGATACTACACATCTTCTGGGAAAGCTTTGGTGCCAAGTTGGGCAATTTAATGTTGTCGAACCCTTTTAGGCAGATTTTAGTTGGCTCCCAACCAGTTCCAGCAAAGACAACTGCCAATGCATTAATTCCCTACCTCATCTCATATGCAGTGCTGAGCCTATCAGTACTTTCTGTTGCATGTCAATGTAATATCAAACTGCTGGTTCCTTAACGTTAGATATGAGCATCAATATTTCATTATTGATACACAGGACAATTTGAGACATTAGGGGGGAAAGAACACCACAAAAAAAAAAAAAAAAAAA
>VZRZ01008145.1:324836-394590 GCA_013398175.1 Climacteris rufus | reverse complement strand
AAAAAGAAAAGAAAAGAAAAGAACAATTGCCTAAAACATTTCCACTTCGAGAGACACATTAGAAAAAATATCACTTACCAGATACTTAACTGGAATTGTTACGTGCACTCAATCCCCAAATGAGAGCAAAAAAAGATTCCATCTGTGTATAACTTGATTTCTTTCAGATGAGTTATTAATTTGAATGAGTTAAGTACACTCCACTTAATCAGGAAGTGTTTAATCACAAGATCCACTTAATTGGGACATCTCCCAAGGAATTAAGATTTAAGTCCAAAGATACTTACCAGCAACGACTGCTGCTTAATGGGGATAGTAATGCTGCTTAATTGGGATGCCTTCAGGTGATGCCGGGGTGCTCCTTCTCCTGTCAGCTCTGCTTCTCCTTGCCCCTGATGGGGTGTTCCCCAAACCTGCAGTGATCCTGCCCTACCTGATTTCTGGGGTTACAATCCTGGTACTGCACAGTGTGGCTGCTTTCATGCTGCCCTAGAGGAGGAGGGCAGGATGCAGGGCACACAAAGCCTCTTTGCCCATCAGCCCAAACCCCTGCAGCCCATCAGTGAGGAACATGGTTCTTTGCCCAGGGGAAGGCTTGCTGGCCTGGTTGCAAGGTGACCTTCATATCAACTTCCAGCTGCCCATCCCAGAGGCCATCACATTATGGCATTTTATGTCTTGCAAATCAAGAAGGGAGCAGTAATCAGCCAAAAGAATGGACATAGACTCAGTGTAATGGTTGCAAAAATGATGTGCTGCAAGGCATGCTGTGCATGCCAAAAACCAGACACCTTCCAGAATCCGCTCTTCCATCACACCCAACACATTTCCATGTCCTGGGACTAACAAAGAGACTAAAACTCATGTGGGCAGCTGGGCATTAGCCACCAGTCAATGCTCTGTAAAGGTCCCTATTCACACCCAGGTGCCCTCTGCCGTGCAACCCCCATATCCCTTTTAGGAAAACTCCAGGACCTTCTTCATTTTTTTGGCATCAGCTGTGCAGCAGGCTACAAGGTGACGGCACTGGATGGTGGCACAAGGACTGAGCACAGTTTCCACCATAATAACAGGATAAGTCAGCCAAAGCATCCAGGGAATTTCAGCCACCTTCTCCCTCTGGGCATCAGGCTTGCCTGGCCTGGCAAGAGAAGCCTGAATGTTCAATTTTATAAATGCAATAAATCATGCTAAGGACTCTGTCATAACATTTTATGCATTGCTAACTTTTATGCATTGCTCTGCATAAGTTTTATGCACTCATTAAGAAATTAAGTTGATAAAAAGTGACCAGATAGGAAGAGGGGGAAAAGGCCAAAAGGTTTGCATGGTGAAATAATGTTTAAGGCCAGACTGGAGCGTTTGGAGCTTCAGACAGAGGTACACTGAGAGTGCCTTAAAGCATTAATGCAACTGCGACTGGGAGGGGCAAAGTACTTAAGGACACAGCTATTTTACTTATCCAGAGATGATATTGGGAACCATAATTTCCTATGTCTACATCTGTGCTCCTCAGACTCCCCAAATCTCCTCCTGTTATAAGATGATTATGTGCACTGTTGCGCTGAGGCTTCTGCCAGCGTTGGGTACTCAGGTCAAGTGTGCTGAAGATGTCCCTGATCCTCGGTGAGTCACATCAAGGGACAATGACACTGGTGGGGTCCACGGTTCTGGAGATGGGGCCAAACATGCACTGAAAAGCAGGTTCACATCTCACACAGGCAGAAGGGTGACATAACTAGCAATTCACTCAGAAACAGATGTGGCTTTTGCTCATGGTGATGAGGGGTCTGAGCTCTATGAACTGCTGCAGGGTCCTTCCTCTGAACACTGCCCCATCATGAAGGGCTCAGACAGAGCTTTGAATCTCTGGGAGGAAGGTTCTGCCAGGCTTCAGAGCTGCTCAGTCCAGGTTCCCAGCTGCATTAGAGGAAACTGCTCTGTCCAGAGCAGGGGACCTCAAAGACAGCAAAACACTTGTCCTCTGTGCACCCTTCCTGGCTATTCCTCTAAAAAAGCAACACACCACCCCTTTCTGTTGTAGGAATTTGAGCTCAGAGCTAAGGTCAGGCAGAAATTATCAAAATGCAGCCCTGTTTTGCCTTGAAAAGTAGAAAGAGAAACTGACTATTTCTTCTCCATGTTCTGGAAACTGTCTCCAGAAACATAACTTCTCTAGATATGAGTGCTAGCTTCCAACTTGTACAAAACAATGAGTTTTGATAATTCGATGTCTAGGTTTTAAATTTATGTAAGCCCCTTAGAAACAGGTAATTCCTCCTCTAAGAGCCTTCCCCTCTGTAATTGCTGTGAATGGGGCACAACTATCCCACCTCTGTTGGTGCAGATTATCTGTATATTTTCAGACACAACTTCTGCCAGCTCTTGCTGAGTTTCCCTAATTCCCTTCATCTGCCCTGGCTCCCGAAAGCCAGTGTAAATTCACTTGCTCTAGTTGTGGGAACACTACTACAGTGCTGCTAGCATTGGCATGGGGAAAATCCCATTAGGAAGTGAGATGCTGTTGAAAGAAAATGTGGATCACATAGAGCGACGGCTGGAGTCACTGGTATAATTAGTAATAAATAATCATAAGGAAGACAGCTAGCACAAGCAAGGGGAGAGCAGACCGGCAGTAAAAACAGAGGCACTTGCCATTAAGCTCTGTGATTTTTTTTTTTACTCCACTTTGTGGATTAAAATATGTAATTTGTTTTCCCTAATTTGATGTACATTATTATCTTCATTATTACAATTTAACTCCTGGGTTAAAATCCTGCCCTTCTTACTTACTCTGATTGACTTCAATGGTCTACAGAATTTGACCGCTTCCAATTAACGCTATCCACTTGGGTTTCTGCTCAGCACTATCATGCACAGCTAATTATTTAATAAAATGACTGGTTGGGCATGTGTGTGAGAAACAGGGAGAGACAAAGTGGATCTGGTTGAAAAACTTTTATTTCTGAATAAATACTGTAAAACACAGAGCTTGAAGTCTCTAAAAATCAGGAAAATGTAATTTGTAAAATATATATATATATTTACAAAACTACATCTGACCTCCTGTGATTGTCAGAGCTGAACAGTAGCTCAATAACAGCAATAAAATGTAGCTTTTGAAGTGCCTGTATGTTTGTCTCAAGTAAAAAAAGGAAAAGAAGTATTGTCTATTAAGTGTCAAAACCCCTTTCTTTAACCACAGAAGGCTTGGACAGACTAAGGAAATATTTCATCTGGAAGGGAAATGCTAAAAACTACCCTTCACATTATTGGAAAACCTATTATCAAATGCTAAAACCTCTCCTTAAATCCCTGAGTATACACAGCAACAGAGCAGGCTTGGTTCTAAGTATTTAAACCTTTGTTAAGGAAAAGACAATATAAAAAGGGATGCAATCCACCTGCTAATTAGAAACTTTATTTGCTGAGATAGTGTTCATTTGAGCTTTGTAGAACATTTCATTCCCTTTGTAGTTTCAAAATGAGACTACATTTTACTTACGGGGAAATGCAGTTGACTTTTACTCCTCTGTCAATCCACTCGGTTCCCAATGTCTGTGTTAATTTTACGACCCCGGCTTTGGAGGCGTTGTATGCCAACTGCTTCTGTGGGTGTGGGACTGCAAGGGATTCAGAAAGAGAAAATTATTTATTCTTCCCAAATTAAGATAGCTTAGGCACTACACAGACAATTCCCTGCATTGAGATGAGCTGTTTGCCCTTTTCCCAGGCACCAGGCAGGGAACAGCAAGAATTTAGCCACCTACAACACTAAACTCTAAAGTATATATTTTGTCATCTAACAATTTTGTCTCAGCAGCTGGGCTACTGGAAAACAATTGTGAAAATGAAAATAAAGAAAGAAATTTAAAAGATCCCCTATTTGAACAAATTAAAAATTGATGAACTAAACATATATACGCAATACCTGACTCCTCTCAAGAAAGATAATCATATACACACATTCACATTCATATATTATATACTTAGATATGTTTATATACTTGTGCATTGTAATACAAATAAAATATATTATCATGTAATGAGAAGAGACTATATAATTAATAATATGTCTAGTATATTATATATTATGTATTCTGTTACGTAATACATGAATATTATTTATAATATATTATAGATAATATATGATGTGATAATTGAATGTAAAATTAAATTGTTTGATATGACATTATATGATATAATATGATATAAGGGCATAAGAGATTTTATATAACACATTATATATAGCTTCTTGGAACAAATTATTCTCCCTAATTTTTAAATTATCCATAGTCTGAAGCAAACACATCATATTATCTAACGGGTGTTTGTGTGGATGTGAACACAGGTGCATCCCAAAAATTCAGAACACCCACCACTTTCAAAATGTGAAGCTTTTGAAAATGTTTCAGAGATGTCACATGTCAGTCAGAGACAGAAAATGATCGGCTTGCTAATTACAATGTTCAAGCTTGTTAGTGCCGTGTGCTCGGGTGGCTCTGCCCCTCTCCAGCTCAGTGAAAGCTACTTAAGGACAAATCCCCAGGGGGTGTAAAGTGCTTTAAACCCAGGGGAATCAATCCAAGTCAGCCCAGGTGCTGGGATTTACACCCACAAAATATCTCTCCTTGGACTTTTCTGGCTGCCATTAGGACTTCATTAAACAAATCCAGTGCAAAACATCCATCCATAATCAGCACTGAGTGTCACTGACTGTCATGGAGGAAAGGTGGGGAAAATCAGGGCTAAATATCAGTAATCACAAGGGCAGGCAATTCCAGCCTGTGAGACTGGATAACGCTGAACCCTGGAAGAAAAGGAATCACTGGGTTTGTGTAAGGTTCATCAGGCAAACCCCCACTCACAGCATTTTAATAAAAGCACATATACAGCACTGATAGATGGCATTAAACTGGTCTTAATAAATTAAGCTGATGCATCATTTCTACATGATGGCATCCCAACACACCCACTACTGCTTTTATTGAGTAAAACTTTTGGATATGAATATGTTGATGAAAAGGATGGAAATAAAGCGATAACTGAGTTACCCAAACTCCAAAAGAGCCAAAAGCCCTCCTGCAAATTGCTGAGCACATGAACAAGGACCTTTGCCTTGAACAGAGATGTTTGTGAATAGACTTAAAGCACACACATGAGAGGAGCAACAGTGGGTTTTTTTCTGCATGTGCTGCAGGTTTGCTCAGAATTGAGAGGCCTTTTCCTTGCTACAAAGAGCATTTCACACCATGGCCCTCCTCTGCCAGCATTTATTCTGTGCTCATTTTTTGTTCAATATGAAATAATTTGCATTTTGACCAGTAGAACTGCTTTGCCCTCTGTGTGTGCCTGTTACCCCCTGACGCAGAGCACCGTGGGGGCTCCTGAAAAGATGTGAAACGTAATTTCTTGATTAATTGCCATGCATCAGCTCCAAGTTACATACAACTTCGGTAGTTAACCTTGTAACCTCCCAAAAGCAGTTCTTTGCTAAACTTTCCAAACATGTCTGTCTGTGATAAATCATTTTGGTGATCACTTGCAAAAGGATGGGAGTTCTGGCACTGGCTCTGCACCTGCAGTGCATGTGGGTGAGAACGAGTTGCTGCAAGCTATGAAAATCAGCTTCTGACTTGGGGTGGGTGCTGAGACAGAGTTTTCAAAAGTCCTCCCAGGGAATTCTGCCTTTGTAAGAATACCTAAGGAAGGTAATTAGGAAGATGAAATTTCCCTCTGCTGAGACACTCGGCCCCTCGCAATTGGAAGAGCTCAAGAGGAAGCCAATGGGTGCTGTGAAGCTCTGGCGCTGGACTGGCTTTCTGCAGCTGAGCACCCCACACCACCTCCTCTTCCCTCACCTAAGGTGGTCTCTTACAGGCAGAAGGGCAACTCCTGAACCCTCCAAACTCATAAAAGGTAGGGCTTGTGAATAAAGCTATGTCTTCAGCAGTGTCACCAAAAAATCTGCATTGTTAAGGCTTCTGGGAAGTGAGGACATTCACTCCTGTTCAAGACGGAGATGATAGGAGAAAACAGATAAAAATCCTGACAACATTAACAGCATTATGTTTTAAACACCTTTGGTGTGGTTTTGGCTGGGATAGAGTTATTTTTCTTCCCAGTAGCTGCTATAGTGCTGTGTTTTAGATTTAGGATGGGAATGTCATTGATAACACACTGCTGGTTTAGTTGTTGCTGAGCGAGCCTTACTCTAAATCAAGGATTTTTCAGGGCATCATGATACCTTGCCATGAGGAGGCTGAGGACACAAGAAGCTGGGAGGGGATACTGCCAGGACAGCCAACTTCAACTGGCCAGAGGGATATTCCAAATCACATGGCATCATGCTGAACAATAAAACTGGAGTGAGTTGACTGGGAAGACTGACTGGATATCAGTCAGTGCGTAGTAAGAAACTGCAATGTGCACCACTTGTTTTCCATATTCTTTTATCCTTATCATTACTTGCCCTTCCTTCTTTGTCCTAATGAACTGTCTTTACCTCAACCCACTAATTTTACTTTTATTCCCAGCTTCTCTCCCCCATCCTAGGGGGTAGTGAGGGAAGGGCTGTGGGGTGTTCTGCTGCTGCCAGGTTAAACTACAACAACCTGACACTCTGCTTTGGCATCCTTGTTCGGTGCATCAGCTCCCAGCCTGACCTTGAAGCAGCCACATAATGTTAATGAGAGGTGCACACAGACAGAGCAGAGCAGAGCAGACCACTTCCCACTAAAGATATTCACTGTAAAAATTACAGCTCTGAGTTACACCTGTGTGAACCGCCGAGCCACTCCTGCTGGAGCGTACGCCTGGAATAATTCCAGTGGAATACCAGAATCAAAATGCACATATGCAAAATGTATGCAGCTTATCTTCAATTAATTAAAACTGATTCTGAGCAGTATATCTGGAAAAAAATCACAAACAAAAACCTCCCTATCCTGCTAAGTGTCTCCTCGTTTTCCTGTATCTCTAAGGAAGGACTCAACCTACAACAACAACAAAAAAAATATCCCCTAACTATTTCTAGAAACATTTCATACTATGCCAGTTGGCCAACATACTTAAATAACCAACCAACCAACATATTTATTTAACATTCAGCAGATGGACATGATATGAACATCGTGGTTTTCAGTCGTAGTTTCATAACTACTAGATTTTTTCAATGCCAAGATTCAAACAGGTTCAGAAGGTAAACACATCTCTTCATCTCTTAACTTCTGGCCTAGCATGCATTAACTTTCACTGACATTTAAATGCATCTTGGGATGACCCTTCCAGGCTACTCTCAGGGCTGCTTTCCAACTTTCATTCCTGTTCCAGGACTGGTGCTGCCCTTAAATGTGACCCCCAGGTGGATCTCTGGATTGGCTCGCCAGCCAAGGAGGTGCAGCTCCAAGTTGGAGCTGGGATGGATGCTGTGCTGGAACAGCATCACCACCCAGCTCAGCAGAGCTGTGCCAAGGCCCCATGAAAAAATTGGAAAATACCTCTCCTTAGCAGAGCAGACCACTGCTGGGCTGCAGCGAGGCTGGGAGCCGTGTGCCAAACCAGCAGATCCCCAGTTGGTGCCAATTCCCAGAGATTCCTAACTTTCTCCAGCATGAACTCCCTCCCGGAAAATTTTGCTTTGTGACAATGATGTGGATGGTGACAGCCCAAGCACAGAGCAGAGCAGGAAAGCCTGAGGTATTTGAAATTTAAAGCCTCAAAGTCTTTTCAAAACTACTTTTCTTAGGGAGATTTTATAACTTTACAAAGCTGGGATGGAGGGATGGTGCCTGTGTTTAAGCATAAGTAAAACAGCTGGTAAAGACACGAAAAAAATCTTAACAACAACATTATAAATGGATTTTTGAAGAACCATTTAAAGTTACTGTGCAATAAACTGAGTAGAATGTCATAGAATGTCAAACTGGGCACAGTAAAAATAAATGTTATTCCAAAGGAAAATAAAAAGACTGCATATTTATGTAACATTCAGCAGATGGACATGATATTAATACAGGGGTTTTCAGTTGTACTTTTATAGCTACTAGATTTTCTTGCCTAACTTGGCAACCCAAGGCACCATTTGATTTTTGGATTTGGACAATACTGCAACAGATGTCCAGACCAATAAAATAAATTCCTAAAGGGCTATGCTTAATTTGTGTAATTGATCAATTTTTGTTACATGGGCTTCAGCTCAGCAGCCTTCCAGATTAGCTCAGCAGTAGGGATTTCATTCCATATGTTACAATGGTTTATTGGTGCCTTTGATGACACTGCTGATTCAGCAGCGTTGGTGCAGGCACCTGTTGGCAATGAGAATGTTATAAAACCCATGGGTGCTGAGGCAAATGCTGGCACAAAAATCTTTTGGGTGGCCTGTAAGCATCTTGTGGGCTCAGCTTCCCACACACCAAGGAGTTTGCCTGGAACAGCATGGAGGGAACCAACACCTCTCCCATGGTATCCATGCAATGGAGTCAGAGAAGGTGACTCCACCTTTCCTATAAAAAGTAATAAGTGCTCTAAAACATTGAGGACAGATAAATGTTGAAAAATGATATCAATAAAAATTTTGTAGTACATTTCCTCTAATATGAAATGTCAGTGATTTACTCCTTCCCAATACAGGTTTAATTGATTCAAATAGCATCGGTAGTAATTAAAATATGGATTCTGAAGCACAACTGTTAGCTCTCATCACTCACCTATTAAACTTGCCATAGATGCTGTGTTAATTATCTTCCCATATCCTTGATTCAGCATAATGCGGCCTGCAGCCTGTGACAGAAATTAAAGGAAAGACCAGTGACCCTTTCTGTGATTGTGCTAATAATGACATGATAATAAATTAGTCTTCACTTTTCAGAAGAGTTGATGTGCTAACACATTTTTTTTAAGCACTTGATATAAAAACTTGGTATAGAAATGGCTGATGCAGGAGAAAATCCCACTGCCATTTCACACCTTTTACCTGTTGGCAATATTTTTTCAAAATAATCACTAATGTTGGGAGTGCCCCCTCCAAGCTTTCTGGTTTTCAAATGACCACCCTTCAAAAAAAATGTTGGCCATTCTTTAATGCCTGGGCTTGCACAGCCAATAAGTACCAGCTGCTTTTGAAAATATTGACTGAAATCTGTAATTGACATAAAGCAAATCTCTCCTAAACTCCACCAAAACTAAGACCAATTTTATTGTGATAGTTATTAATAAAGTGTCTTTAAATCACAAGATAAAGTAAATACTTAGAAAATTATTACTCATTTGCAAAAAAAAACAGTGCAGCATTTCACACTTACTTGGCAGCACAAAAATAATCCTCTTAAATTAACATTAAATGTTTTGTCCCATTCCTCCAGGGAAGTTTCTTCACTTGCAGAGTTCAGATTGATTCCTGCATTGTTGCATGCAATGTGAACTGTGCCCCAGCGAGCCACGATTGCATCCACCATCCTTTGCACATCCTCAGGCTTGCTTACATCTGCTGCTAGGGCAAGGCTTTTAATGCCTGCATTAAAGCAAGAGTGATGGAGTCAGTACAGGAATTCACAGGGAAAGAAAATAAAATCTATTTTATTATTATTTATTAATTTAGAGAGATCTATATTTCATACATAGCTGGTTTATATACATATATATATCCCACCTTAATTCATTGCTCCACAAACTGTATCAAAATGTGTGTTTGTTACTGCAATACCATTATAAAGTTGCTGACTGGTGCGAGGTTTGCTTGTTGGAGACCAACCTGGAGCCCAGGTGTGGGAGCGAAGGCTGCCACTCGGCGGGACGAATCTTGGAACACTGCACCATCTTCTGTCCAAACCCTCAACTGCAGCTTCCCCTGCCATCGGCAGCTCTAAAGATGCTTTTCTTATGCCAGGTCCCCCACAAAGGTGTTCCAGAAATCAAATTAATTTCTCCCAAAATGCTCTCTGGATGAGCTACAGCGTCCAGATAGCTGGGAGCCTCAGAAAAACCAAACCAGTTTTGGGTGGGAGCTAAGTGGGAATACCTGCAGGGGCACAGGTAGGGTGGTCACAGTGCCTGGGCTTATTTACTGCAAATCACACTGTCAGAACAATGCAAACATTCAGAAGTTAAGAGATTTACCAAATTTGAAACATGCTGAAGTTGTGTGGTTTTTCCTAAAAATAATCCAGACATTGACTTTTGCACCAGCACAAATCTATAAATCGCTTCATTTAATTTAATATAAAAATCAGCTTTAAATACCCTTATTATTAAACAACAAAAGCAGCCTACTGAGGCACCTAATGCCACTGGGATTTCACCCACCCTGAAAGTCACACAAAGTTACTCCAATAAAGGCTGTGGTGAAATGGGTCTTAATTAAGGAAGGAGGGAGGCAGCCACTGGGGTTGGGCTGTGGATCAGCAGCCTGCAAGCAAAGAGTAGGATAGGAAGTTACAGATGTTAAAGAAAGACTTTTTTTTTACTTCTAGATAAATGGAAAATTTGTTCCACATTTTTCCTCTTTTCGATCATTCTGATAAAGCATTTAAAAGAAGGGTTAAGCCTATTCTAGGAGGAGAGGAGAGTGTCCGAAAATGAAGCTGAGATGGAGGCTTCCAGGAAAGCAGGAAATGCCTCATGGTGTTTGAAGAAAACGGCAGGAAAGAGACTTTTGGATGGAAAAGCTCCTCCTCATCCCCAGTGCCTTCAGCAACCTGCCAGAGTGCACAACCCGAGGTGGTGCTGCTTGGGAGTGCTGGGCCATGGGAGATCATGTCCCCTTCAGCAATGACACAGTTCTCCTGATTTCCATTGCAGAGAAATAATACAGACAACTAAAAAATGAATGCATGCTCTGCCACAAAATAAGACCTCTTATTTTATCACAGGTTTTATGCTAAATATGCTGAAAGAATAAGAATAGCCAGACAGCCCCTGTTGCTCCTCCTAATTGTTATCAAGGCATGTAACGCACAGGGAGTTGCCGCAATCTTTCTTTTTCAATTTACAGACAAAATGGGTGCAAGCGTGTTACTAATGGTAACAGAAAGACTCTTCACCTGCCCTCCAACTCTCACCCCATTTAGAGCTTCATCTGATAGGTCAGTTCATAAAAACAAGACAGAAGGTGCCACGTGTGAGTGTCTAGAAAAGAAGCAGTGAAGCCACACTCACATCAAACCAGAGTCCCACACTTGACCTTAATCAATTCAGCTGATATCCCTGCACTCTGAGAAGGGGGAGGAAACCACTTTCTGTCTCTCCACAGTCCCCCCCAAACCACCTGCTAAAAATAATATATAAAGTAAACTATAGAAAAATTGTTTCAAGTCTACAGACACAACCAGAGGCAAGAAGCCCAGCACAGGACCACACTGCTGGGTGCATGATGGTGCCAGTGCATCTCTGCAGTGCATCTCCAGCCCTCAGTTTAGTTTTGTGGGGCTCATGGAGGCAGCTTTGTGATGAGAGGGGCAGGAGAGGAGCCCAGTGCCTCTGTGCTAGAGAGACATCACTGTGCTGAATCCACCTGAGTTGTCCTTCTGCAGGGACATGAACACGTCCCCCTGCCATGGGCTTCATCTCTGGTCTCTCAATATAAATGGAAGTAACACGTTGCATATAGACAAGAAGATCAGGAGTGACATTGCACAAGGCATTTGCATAGTTTACAGTGAAAATGCACATTTTAAAAATCCCATCAGACTAATTCTTCCCTTAGGGTAGAGGCAGTGATACCCCCTGAAGACAGAGGTGTGTGTAGTGGAAGGTAACCCTTAGGATTTTTTGGTTCTCTTTCATCATTTTTGGTTCTTCTGTCAGGATCCATTAGCAACTGTTGAAAAAGGTATTCACACAGGATCTAAAAACAAAGACCCCTGTAGCCAAGGGATGTACACCCGAGCTGTCTAGCAAAGCTAAAACTGGGATCACAGGCATTCTGATGTTTAAAACTCATCATGAAATGATGGCACCATCCCAAAAGGCAGTAAAGGGCTCCTTGGTATAAGAAGCAGAGTAGCTCTAAGCAAGCTAAGCAAAATGTTTTGAAAAAGTATCAGTATGGGAATGACTTCGGGCACTGAGTTTCCAACTTTGAGTTAGAGATCTACAGCCATAGAGGGGGAAAAACCTCACAGCTCCTTTGTCCTTATTACAGCAGAAAAAGTACGTATTAATGTTATGATTGCTTCAATTTACTCCTGTGAATATTTTGAGAGTAAAGCTGGCTGAACCTTTTTGTCAAAATTTATTTCCAGCAGAGTATGATACTTCTTTGAAGCCAAAATGTTTCATGGAAACATTGATTTCAACAAAAAGTTTTCAAGGGAAAGCTTCTGAGGTCCAGGCTAGACTCTCTAGTTACCTCTGGAGAGAAAGAGATTGAAAACCTGACCTTTTCAGATCCTTTCCAAAAACGAGCATTTGGATATAATTCCCTTTCACAAAAGCTTTACAAAGTTTGGGGGTTGTTCCAACAGGGAACGACAATAAATTTGAAACCTCAAAACCCATCATGAGATGGAAGAGATGTGCCCTGACCAGCTGCACTGGTCAAATTGATAGATAATATTTGACCTCAAAGGATAAAGATGTGTAAAGAGTGAGAAGTGAAATTTTCTTTACTTTAGACTGCAATAATATTTGCTATGCCTCATGACCTCTCCAATCGCATTTTGGAACACCCCCCCACCTCCTCCAGGCTGGCAGCCCACTGCTGAAGGAGCAGAGATGTAGGGCAACCATTGTAGGATGGATGATCAAACTCCTACTGAAAATGCCCTGGAGATGAATTCAGTTTGTTTTCCAATAGGCTGTTGGCATCCAAAGTCTCATGGCTCTATCAAGTAGCCCATTCTTATCTGAATAGCTCTACTTGATATGCAGGATCTCACAGGGAAACCATGTCCAAAAGGCAAGTTAAGGTGTAGGGCACAGCTACTTTGTGCCAAGACCATATGGCTTCAGTGCATGAAAGAGTGAAAAGCTTCAGGGAAGGAGAGACCAGCTGGCTCAAGACTTTGTAATAGAAACTGGACAATTTCTATTCTAGGTCGTTATTTGGCATCAGAGCTTTAAGCATTGTACTGATACTCAGTGTAAAGTGCTCCTGCTTACCAGAGCTGGGACTGTGCACACAGGGATATTTGTTTTAGATGTTCTCTGGGGAGGCTCAGGGCAGTATCCGAACCGGAACATCACCTTTGCTGTCCCTTTCCTGAGTCTGGGTGATAGAAATACATCTGCAAGGGCTGGTTTTCTGGACAATATGATTTTTAATGGCCCAATCCCTTTCAGAAGTCAGAGTGGAAATAAATACTGGTGGCTTTATCCAAATGGGAATGTGAATATTTCCTGGGTAAAACTCCATCTTTAGAGACAATGAAGTTCTGAAATTTGAAGAAGGCTCAGGTGCAATCTCACAAAAGGAATTATAAAATGAGTAATACTTCCTTTCTTTTATCATTAAAATTATATTTCCAGTTTTCTTTTTCCCCTTTACAATTGCAGTTTAGCACAGCTCTAGGGGGAAATTCAATTTTATGTTACACTTTCTGTTTTTACTGCTAAAACAGAAGTGACTTGTAGAGGATTTTACTTCTTATTTGGGATTTTACTTATTACATCATTAGTATTTTGTTCCTATATCTGACCTTGCATACATATTTGAAAGAGGGTTTCAAAAATTACTTTGCTTCAGTTTGGGGGTACAATGAAAGATTCAGACTGACAATACAACTACCTTATTTTGGTGTTCTGGCTCATGGTCCAGACATCAGGTATGGAAGAGGGAATAGGTGAGTTTGTAGGCTGTATCTGTCATTCATCCATAGTGAATCCTGAGGAGCTGCATGATTTACTCTGAGCAACACCAACTCTGTTTAGTGATGCTTATATAGATCTCTCTTGTAAGAGGTCATCCTTCTCAGTTCCTGTCAGCCATGGCTCACCACTCGGGGCACTTTTGGCAAGGAATTTTGCTTGGATCACTTTGCCTCTCTGGCTGAGTTTACATTGATAAATAACTCTCGCAGATGATGTGGTATCGGTGACTGATGAGACAACGCTGACAGGGCAGGAGAAGTTTGTGCTCACGAAAATCCTCTGCTGTACCCAGTTCCCCATCAGGGCCGGACAGGAGGTAACTGCACTGCAGAGAAGGGTCAGGTTTGATGAAGGAAAGCCTCCTGTTACAGTGCTCATTACGCTCAGTGCTTACCTTTGAGGCTGAGCTCACACGCCACCGCTTCTGCCTTGGCAAGGGCCAGATCCACAACAGCGACTTTGGCTCCGGCCTCCCCCAGCGCGTGGGCGAAGGCTCTCCCGATTCCCTGCCCTCCTCCCGTGACGTAGGCCACCCTGCCATCCAAACGCAGCCGGTCCAGGATGCGGTGCCCGTTACAGCCCCAAAAGACATCGTCCCTCAGCACTCCTGTCTAAAACAAGAATATACAGTGCACAGTAAGGGGCAGATTTCAGGGATAGCTGTGAAGGACTCTGCTGGTGAGAGCAAGGTGGGAGCATGAGCAAGGATCCATGTCTTCTTGGCCCCTTAATTAATGCAAAAAGTATGACTAATTCAAGCCAAAAAAGCCCCCTTATCCCTGCAGATAATCTCAAACAGAGCACTGAGGTGCCAGAAAATGGAGCAGAAAAGCTGTGCTTTGGGGAGATGCTCCAACCACTCCACTTATGTGAGAGTAGAGTATGGCATTTCCCAGCCTGGCTTCCCATGGGAGATGGATTGGGTACAATGTCTTAGAAGCTCATTGATTAAGTTTTCTGGTTATTACGTTCCCAGAGCCCAATCTTGCCCTCAGGCCCAACTGGTTCCAGGAAGGCACAGAGGCTAAGATCAGGGTTCCAAAAGCAGGATTTGGGTCAAGTAGAGTGCAATCAAAATATCTTCACAAGGCTGGTGCGCAAATAAAGATATCAGCCAATAACTTAAACCAACTGTCATCTGATCAGCTGCCATACATCATTTCCCCCTGACTGGAATCAAAATGCAAAATACAAGATGTTTAAAATACTGAGTTTGAAATGCCAGGAATTACCAGTGGGGGTAGCTTAGGGAGCACTCAGAAACTGCAAAACAACCAGGATGTTTGGGTCTGGCTTTACTGAGTTAGGCCATTATGATTCCAGATGGGAATTTCATTACAACTGGATGATGTCCACTATATAAAGCAGAGAAAGGTAGAAGCACCATCTTCTGCATAGGACAAGCAAAATCTAAGGCCATGAAAATATCCAACTCAGAGAGCACAGGAGGGCATCATGTGCTGCCTTTGGGCAAAAAAAAATTACTACTTTAGAAATACTGTATGGGTTCATTACAGCTGGGCCCCAGCTGCATCTGTCCACACTCCTCTGCACAGGAAGGATGAGAGAGGACCAGGCACAGACACCCAGTGAGGAACACACCAGTCACTTCAGAAATTCATCACATGACCAGCAGATCCAGAAGGCTTTGCAAGAAATCAGCATGTAACAGCTTTAATGTAAACCTGGAGTAGTAAGGCTAAAGGTGCCAAGCCCTAAGCTGCTAAGTCCATGATGCACGGCACCAAGTGTTTGGGTTCTTGCCACCAAACCCCTGAAAATTATTTTGTCCGTGCCCTCGGCAGAGTCAAAATTTCCCCAGAAGTGCTCACAGAGAGGAAATACCCACCTTGGTTTCAATCACTGCATCTGGAGGTACAGGGTTCCTTCGAATGATGCTCAGTCCACTCTGCACTGGCAAAATTACCTGCAAATAGAACAGTTCTCAACTGCCTTGTACCTGGCTTTTTGTCACCCAAATTGCATTGAAAGGAAGGATAGTCCTCAGGCCATAGTAGCTTTTCTCCTGCTCTTATTCTTTAGCTTAAGTTCCCTCCAACACAATGATGTTAGGCATTTGTATTTGCTCACATTCCTCTTCCAAACTCATAGCTTACACAAATGACAGGGGGAAAATTGCAATTTTATCTCTCAAGTTTCTAAATTGGCACAAGCCGCTGAGATTGCTGGGTTTCCACTGTCTAGATAAGGCTGTTATGAGGAAATTCCAGTGCTACAGTTAACCACAATAGCAATAATTTTGATGTTCTTCAGCATTTGATAGAACCCACATTTGTTCTGCACCCACAGAAGAGAGTCCAGGACATGCATCATCATGATGAAACTTGTGCTCAGTGTTGCAGATTCAACACCCCTATCCCAGTGTCAGAACATCAGATATGGAACCCACATGCTATTTGCATGCATTGACCAGCTAGAAGTGAGATTCAGGGGCTGGAAAATCACCATTAATCTTTCCCTCTTCTAAAAAGAAACGTTATTGCTCCTGGAATATTGACCAGTAGTTGTGCTAACAACAGAATAAATACAGAACCACAGGAGATACCTTGAGAGGTGTCTGACCTGAAGGTACAGAAACACTTTAATCCTCTGAGGAACAACCAAAAACCCTTTGAGCATGAGCTGACACCTCTGTGCTGTTGAGAGCTGTTGCACTGGGGTGTGTAGGAGATGTCAAACCTCACCTGTCCCACCATGGGACCATCCTTACAGTGCAAGAGGGCAGACAGAGATCCAGACACCCAACCCAGCAGCCCCTGTGCCAGCCTGGTGCAGACTGAGCTGGTGGCTGCTGCCCTGGGGTAGCATCATTCACACCTCATTTTTGCCCTGAAGGGTTTATGAGTAATTTTGCCTCTGAAACCAATATGTATGTTTACGAATCCTATTACTTCTTTTTTTTATTTCTCTCCTGATGGAGTAGGACTTTGCTGACTCCTGTTGTGCTGCTGATGCCCTACAGCCCCCAGAACCTTTAAAGCAGAGTGGTGGTTCTTTAGTTGTGCTGTAGAGCTGATTATTCACTCTTAAGTGCTCTCCTTTTATCTTGCCTTTAACACTGTATAAGATGTAGACAGGGTAGGGACCACTCCTGAATATAGAAACTCATACCTAAAGCTCAAGTGGGGTGAATTATTATAAAATCTGGGTTCATTTTAGGTCCTTTGGATAATGGTACAAACATAAGAAACATTTTCAAGAGTACTTTGCAAAATCCATAGATACAGCAGCACAGGCACCTTAACCAATGGCATTGCACTAACCTGCTCAACACGAGGATCTGAATTAATCACTGAATTTAATTTTCTGACAGCTAGTACATTTTCATCTGATATGTTCTCCAGGTAGACTTGTCCTTTCATGAGTGTATTCTCTACACAGATCACTGCATCCATGCTCAGCAAGTGGTTATCCATGACAAAGCTGTAGTGGTGAACAGCATTCCTTTGATCAGCATCAATAAAGACTATATCAAAGTGCTCGTCCTCAGCATGTAATGCCTGGGAAAAAAAATTATGTTGGAGAAAACACTAATTATTTACCTGGAAGTTTAAACTCTTGGCATTAATTTGTCCTTTTTATAAATCCCAAACCAGAGGGAAACTTGTTATTTTAAGGTAACACTGCTAGAACTGCTTCTGGAGTTCTTGGGAGCTTTGTATGCTTTGCAAATAATTCTTCAGCAATGAATCCTTGAACTTCTCAAGGAAAATCAGGATATAAAAGAGGAGGCTCATCCCAGGTGCTGGTGTTGAGAGTCACAGCAGAAACATCTGCATACCTCGAGTCAAAGCAAATTGATCCATCAGGGTGAGGGAGAGGACTGGCATCAAACTCTGCCACTGAGGTGCTGCACTAAGTTCTCTCTTCTCAAAAGAGCAACTATCAACAAATTGAAGAGTGGCAATTATATCAGTCTGGGGAAAAAAGAGGCATAAGGCAGACCTGGGAATTGCAAACTAGTGAGCCTCACTTCAGTAGCAGGAAAAGTGTTGAAATCCCAATTAATAATAGAATTATAAAGCACATAAAAGAACAGGTCATGATAGAGATAAAGCAGCACAGCCCCTATGAAGGAAAATGATGTTTCTTTAATCTAAAAAAAAAATGCTTTGGATGGCTCAGCAACAGAGAGGATAAAAGAGAACTGGCTGCTATCATCTAATTGGATTTTCAGAAATGTGGCACACCTTCCCTCCAAGCAGGCTGCTGATGATAATGTATAAAAGTGTTGATGGATGACCAGATGGGAGCCTTTACAGCCTTCTCCTGTGGCAGCTAATGCACTCGCTGCCCAAGAGGCTGCTATGGAATATTTCAGATTCCATCTGGGACTACTTAACTGCATCTGTGTGCGTTGCAATGAAACAACAGCTCATCCACCTATCTCGGCGAGCAGAAATGCTTTCAAGTCTTCGCATTTCGAGTGAAAAGAGGAACAGTTATATTTTCCAGAACTCACTGTTTCTATCACAACTTTTAATGATACTTCTTGTGTCCAGATTTCCCTTTTGTGTTTGGAGACATTGTGCAGAATGAGTGATGAGCCATCCCTTGGGATGTACCAGCAAAAGCATCAGTAATGGCAACAGAATGTGAAAAACTGCTTTGTTTTTGGGAGTGAGGTTGATGGCTCCCAAACAGAGATTTCAGGAGCCTTTCTGAGGCAGGGAGTGTGTGGTTCAGACAAGGAAATGGCAATAAGTGGATCACTGAAGCTCTGAATTCCTCTGTCATGCAAACTGGTGTCATTGTGAGCTTGTTAGTGGTGAGGCAATTAAGCTTGGATAGTCACATTTAACTGCAGATGCTTGATAGCACAGAAACTCTGCCAAAAGCATTCATGAGTCCACATTTAGGACACCTTTTGATACTACACTACAATGAAAGAAGACCTTAAGGCCAAATGTATGCTGGTTTATAATAAATGTAACAGAAACTAGGACATCTGGTTTCCTGGGATTCATCTTTTCATTTCATGACCAGTGAGAAAATCTTGCCCTGGTTCCCTCTTGAGCCATATTGGTAGAGAGCAGCAGGAATATTTTTGCTACTGTGGAAGAGTGTCTTATGTCATGTTCCACCCCAGTCAGTCTGTCCAACGTAGATACTTCAGGAAGGGTCAGAAGATGAAAACTGGGTGGAGGAGCCCATCAGGAAGAGAAATTAGAGGTCTCATTCCCCAGGGAGGAGAGGCAAAGCCAAATTCAAGTAATTATCATGACTTATCACTACATTCTGACTTGTAACCTTCGTGGGTGGAGGAGGTGGGGGACAGACATTCGGAAACAGATGTGGCCATTGCTGAACATATGTTACTCCTGCTCGGTGGGATGGCTCCCTAATGAAAAAGAATCTCACTTTTATGCATTGACTTCATTAGGTCCATATGGAGTTGTGTAGCTCTCTGGATATTACCTGGACTTCTCATTTCAGTCCTCTTTCCATGCTGCCTACCTGCTGACAGCTTATCTCTTTCTTATCTGTCTTATGACACAGATAAACCACCTTTTAACTTCACAGCATCCCTCCCAGGAGGGTGCCTGGGTTGGATGTGTATCCATTGCAAACCTGCCTTGTCCTTGCACTGCCTGTTTGTGCCAGGCCATGGTTTTTAAGGCATTTTTCTTTGGCCAGTTCACCAACTCTTGGCCAACCATAAAGGTCACTTGGGCACCTTTCATGTCTTCCAGACACCCAGTACCTGACACCAGTAAGGAATTGCCTGAGTTTGTACTGGGACCTACCATGATTTGAGCTTCTTGTTTCCACAGCTTCAAAATTGCTGCCAAGTTTTCCATATTTAGCTAGAAATAGCTCCAGGCCTGTAAAAGGAATCCATGAAATTCCTTGAACCAGTTTTGCCTCTAGAGCAGCCTCTACACGGCAGGATAACAGCCACAGGAGGAGGAAAGGGCTCCATTTCCTGGAGATCCCTGACTAGCGGAACGCCCAGACAGGTGGTCACTGTGGCCAAGGCACCACACTGGAAAGGGTTTCCTCACTGCCAGCACTCACTGCTGAACCAAGACAGCCAGAAAGGAGAAATCTCCTCTAATTGCAGAGCCAAGTACTGGAAAGACGGGTGCAGTGATGGAGACAGGAACTCCCTGCTGTCCAACGTGGGTGAGGTGGTTTAAGATGAGGGATTGCCCACCCTTGCCCTCCCAGCACAGCCTGGCCCAGGCCCTGCCTGGGACCTCACAGTATGCTGGAGATGCCCTTGTCCTTTGCTTGGAGAGAGGCAGAGTCCAAACATCTCCAACTGTGAGGAAAGCTGAGATCCAGAAGGAAATAATCTGCTTGCAAAATATCCTGCTGAAACTAATTTCCTGAGTGTTTACAGTGCAATCCCTGCTCCTAGCTACAGAGTCATCATAGATGGTAACAGATGGCAATAAGAGTTTTAATTCAGAGCAAACTTGGCTAAAATTAATGCTTTTGCTTACAGTGAGTCATTAACTTCCCTTAGAATTAAAAGAAAAGAAGTGTAACACTGCATTCCATCAAAGAGAAGTACCAAAAGCAACCATGAGAAAGGGCAGAGCAGCACTGCTGATGGATACAGCAAAACATCAGGGAGAGGACATCCTGAACAAAAACATGAATGAATCTTCTGCCAAAGCTCAGAGAAAACCCGACTGGAGTCCTGATCAGAAACAACACTCTCATAAGGCACATACAAACTCAATCAGAGAAAAAATGCCCAGTTCCTTTGATATGGATCATACAGTCAGCATATTTGTAATAAAAATGTACTCAAAACTTATTACCTTTCCTGTGCCTTGTTCTTGACCTAAATGTAATAGCAATCCATCCTTGGGGTGCATAGAATACATGAAAAAGTACAGTTTCCTTTTAAAACACCATTAGAATATTTTACTGTGTGTGGACATACACTCTTGTTACTCCTAAACGCTATTCTATTGAGTACAGTTTATATTCACCGGCAAAGCGAAATCTCTGGGGAAGCTAGAGAGGGAATGCAATTTCTAGTAATAACAGCTCACAACAGTGAATACTATCCACTTATCCCCACAATTTCCAGCTATTTTGGACTCCTTTCTGAATTAACCTTTCATATCAAAAGGAGCAATTCTAGAGCACACTAGAGACTCCGACACAATTTCATGCATAATTTATTCACTCAGTTCAACATTAAACGCAGAGTCCTTGACTTTGTCAAGGTGGATTCTGTTGGCAGACTTCACAAGCAGCAAAACAGGAGAAATGAGGTCTGCAGCTCAACCTCTTCACCTATTCTGTCTGCTAAAAGGAGGAAAAAAGAAGAAAGCAAACCCCAACATGCTTCCACAATGCCCTGCAATCAGCAGAATCTGCTGCAAACACCGTGCTATTTTTTTGTGTTGCATTTTCAATTTTAAAATGGAAGGATCAAAATAATGGGTGGAAATAATTTCCTGATAGATTGCACTCCCTCCAGACTCAATTCTGCATCCATTGTTCATCAAAAGTCCACTGGGGATTGAAGGAAGCTCTTTGTGAAAGATCAGACTCTTACTGGCAGTGGATCCATGGCAAGGCACATTATCCAGGCACAGCACAACAGAGTTTAGACTTAAGGGAAGACTTATTGGGAAATGTTTTTAAAAACTGCCTCAGCATATGTTGAAGAGGTAGCTAATTCCCACTGAAAACACCTGTACCTGAGACTGAAGCCAAAGAAAAGCTTCCCCTCAGGCCACGCTTCAAAATAGTATACAAAAATTCCTGAGGCCACTGGGCACAGAGGGTTGTGTTGTGGTGCATGTGAGCTCCGAGCTCTGGTGGGGACCTCACCCAGCTTGGCCTGTGGGAAAGGTGGATTTTCATCATCGTGCCCTCAGGTACCAAAGGAATCCCAGTGTGTACTTGAGCTCTCTGGCTCCTGTCTGATACTTAGCATCCCTTGACAGGTCAAAATCCCAGGTGTTTTGCAGCTGGCTGTGATCTGGGACAGGAGGGAAGGAAACCAGCCAACCCCACCAGTGCTGTGTGATAATGCAAAGAAGCATCAAGAAGTTTCAGAGAGCCTGGTCAAGATGCTGCCAGGGACTGATGTGCTGCCTTTGCACTGCTCTCTACTTGTTCCCAGCCTTGATGAGCCATGGATTTAGGTGGAAGAGCCAAAGCCAGGTGGGTGACACAATGGCCCCACTGTTTGAGGTGTGCTGGCACAGATGTGTTGCATCCTTGGGGCAACTGCTGCAACATCTGGCAGCTTCCTTGTAAAGGGCAGCAGCAGCAGATGTGGGGCCAGCACTGGACACATCCTGCATCACCTGGATGACACCTGGGGCTGGGATGTAACTCTTGGGTGGACTAATTTTACACCAGAAGGGAGAGATCACAAACCTTCTGGCGGTCTGACCATGCTGAATCATAGCTTCATGCATAAGAAAAGGAATTCCCTGACAGGTAGTTAATCTATGGACCATACAGCATTTTTTTGCTTTGAAAAGGCCAGTGCAGCAAGGCAAATCCTACTCCCAGGAGTTTGCATTACTGCAAAAATCGGATAAGCAGAAATCTTGCCCTATTGCACTCAGCTTAGAAGCAAAATTCAGCCACCATCACCACAGCAAGAAGGCTACAACAGACACCTCCACAGAGCAGGTGGTGGGTCACCATCTCTGCCCTCTAATTTCTCCAAAGTGACACGAATGGAACCTGGGGCTGCAGACACTGTAGGCAAAAAAAGACAATCCTTGCCAGAGCTTGTCCCAGCTCTTCAGATCCTCACTGTGCTCTTCAACAAACATTAGGCAGCTCTGCTCTAGACCAGACTCCCCACAGACCATAAGGGACAGAAATGTTTTTCTGCATCTCCTCCATGAAGCTGAGCTGTGAGAGCCCTGCTGTGCCACCTCTCACCCAGCTCCTCCCTTCCAGCTGCCCACGGAGCAACAGAGGAAGCCTGCTCAGTCTCCAACCTAAACTGGTCACCTGGAGGGAAAAGGCAGCACACCGACCATGGCCTGAGCCTGTCACGCATCCAAGCATCCCACACAGCTGCCACTCCCCAGCCAGGCAAATCTCATGGAGCCCAAAAAGCAAAGGCACCACACAGAGGCCGCCAAATTCATTGCTTCAGCATTTACAGCCAGTGTGGATTAAACCTGTAGGACAATCCTGACTGTCCTGATACCAGTGACAAAACGCCTGCCACATTGATCAGCAAAAGTTCAGAGCTCAGTGCAGAAATCCTGCACAGAGAGGTGTCCCCATGCTGAGATCTCTCCTGCTAAACAGGAGCATCTCTGTTCCCAGCAGCTCCAAGAAGTATTTGAAGTCCTGAGCACCTGCAGAACCGGGGTCAGGATGTGCCTTCATGTTGCAATTGGAGGATATAAAATCAATTGCAACATTCTGTTTTAAGGATTTAATTTTCATGTCTTTGCTCCCTTCTTTAATCTCTACACAGCATGTACTCTGCCTGCCTCTAGATATTTTAATTCAGTCACAGTAAGTCAGTTGCACAGAATGGGCACTAGAGAGCAACAGCAATTCAATTAATTTCACACTCACGGCGGGGAGCTGGGATTTTAAATGCTGCACATTGCAGGTGATCTGTAACATTTCGTTTATTCATATACTTGCAAAGCTCTTTGTTTCTTTCTTATCAAATTTAGAGGTCATGAAAGGCAGAGGTCAGAAAGCTCCTGGCCATTTCATTTTAGAAATAAATATGGTACCTGCTAATACAAATAAAGTTACAATCAAGCTCACACTGACACATCCAGATTGAAAATGGAATCACATCAAATTGATTTGTATTAATAATAGAAAAGTTATTTAACGAACATGGTATAGGCATCACCTGTTCTCATGCTGGACCCACAGCAACATCCTGGAGATCCATAAACTGGAATTAAACGTGAGCTGCCGGCAATCATAAGATTTCTCTTTCTTGGGACAAAGTCATTAGTCAGAATGAAACAAATACAGCTAATGCATTATGTGTCTGAAGCTTATCACTTTGCTCTGGAAGTGAGAAACCGGCATCTAATTCCTCACAGGGTTTGCAGTGGGGGAAAACAGTGAGAGGTTTGGCTGAATTACAAAGTTCTCCTGGACTTTACCAGTTCTTGTGAACACTGGGAGCAAGCTGTCCTTCTCAGAAGCTGGCTCAGCGGGGTACAGACACACTCTTCCTGTTTGCTATATTCAGAATTAGGGATCCCAAACAAAGCCAGTCCTTGTTGAGTAAAACTGCCATTGAAGCCTATTGACCTACATTGAAAGCCTGTGATTCCTCTGATCAAAAAGCTGCAGGGTTTTAGTTAAAAGGGAAGAGAACTGTCTTGTGTGACAGAGCTACCCCATCACACATTGGGAGGAAGAAATAACCGCAGTGCAACACTGTGTTCACACATTTACAAGCAAACCAGGGCCACCACCCATCATTTTGTGGGCAGGAAAGAGGACCTGCCTGAAACTCTTTAATGTGCTCTGCACAAGAGCTCCCAAGCTCCCCTTCCATCTGACTTTACCTCCAAGGTGTCTGCCACTGGTCCCACTCGCATGATTATCTTTTTGCCATCTGAGGAATAATCCAATGCTTCCTGGCTGTTCACTCCAAGATACGGCACTTCTGTACATGCAAAGATTTTGCCATCGTCTGGCAACTCCTCTGCAATAGCAAGGATACTGTAACCTTTAAGCTTGCCAATTAATAAAATCTTCCTGGCTCTGATCATATGAACAAACATCCTAAAAATTTGGCCTGTGGAAAGACAAGAATGAAAATTTAAAAATACAGCCATAGGAAAGACTGTGCCCTGTTCATAATGAAAATTAGATGTGCCTTTTAAGTGATCATTAAAAAAAAAATCTAATCTTAAAACACTCAAATGAGGGTTTAACAACAGAATCTGACAAAATTTCACCTAAAATGCAGCAAAAGACAACAGAATAAAGGGATTGGTTTTAAACGTAGAACCTTTATCATCAATGCTGCTATTGTTCAACTGCTTGTTAAATAGTGCTTGAAATATTGCATATTTTAACATTCCCCCCACATGAAAATGGCTTTGAGATAGCTCCATATTCTTTCTGGAATCCAGTATTAAAAAAAATCACGACATTACCTTGCATTTGCTCTTAGAGTCATTATCCCAAGACAGCACCATCATTTAAGAAATTTATCATCAGTGGTGTCCTTCGAACAATGTATTAGTGTAATAGATTATAAGAGTACTTCACTGGGATGATATATTACTCCAAAGATGGGAACATCTGGGAAGAATGAATCTGGGAATAGATTTAATGTAATAGGCTTTATAGGGGGCTACAAGCCTGGGTATTGCTACTTGTAAAGGTACAGTGCTTGGCCACAGGCTCCTCCACCACAAAAAGCACATAGACCCCTATCCTGAACCCAAACCAAAACTATTTTTCCCTCCCTTTCTCTTCCAAGAAGGGTGATAATCTCTTTGTTGCTCACTAAGGAACGGGGATGGCACTGTAAATTAAAGCATTCATGTGAGTGGGTACATGTGTGTGAATACAAGGGCACAGGAGGAAGGTACAGGGAAAATTCACACCAAAAGAAGATCAAAGCCTACAGGAAGCTCCTGTCTTTCTTTTTAACTAATTTTCCACATTTTCTGAGCATTTCCATGGCATTCATCCTCTCCTCACTCAAGACTAAACAGGGGATGATAACTTCAACTTCAGTGACAACCTTTACATCAATCTGGTGCAATTTTAACCCTCCAGGCTGACCAACTTGCCATTCAAAGAGCCAGAGGCATGTGCTTCCTGCAGCCTAACTCTGCTTTCAGCTCCTTCAGCATCCCCTGGGACCTGGTCAGGTGAACTTTTTCTGGAAAAAGAAAGACATTTCAACATTATGGTAACAACCAAAATCTGAAAGTCCAGCATAAGGAGCAGCAACCAAGAAGGAACTCCTGGGAAAGCTCAATCTGGGCATGGCCATGAAAAACTAGCCCACAAGGATTGCAAGTATCCTAAATTTCAGTCCTAAAAGGATCTGGCTTGGCAGAAAGCATATGTCAGTGCTGCCAGCCCCTCCAGCCATAAGGGCTTGGGAAGGAAGGGTTATGGGACTGAAGGAAAGAGTTCCCCAATGTTCAACCCCAAATCTTTCCCTTTTCCAGGTGGTCCCAGACAGGTCTCTATCTATCTGCTGGTTTGGAGTAAATTATTCTAGTTACTCTGGCCAGCTTTTTTCAGTTCTACAGTGATTCTTTTTTTTTGAGCCAAAAATAAAGTTTCATAACACAATAGGGAAAAGATGTAAAATCTAAAATTTTTTGCAAGACAAGAAAAAAAATTGTTTTCCTGCTCAAAAGCTGGATGTCTCCAGATGCCATTTCACAGAGGCCAGGCCTGTGACAATGTCTCTGGATGAAGTGAGATGCTACCTATTACACAGGGAAGCAATAGATGACTGGAAGAAGTCCATAGCCTCCAGACAGGTTAGATTACCCTATCTGAAGAAAGTAAACACCAGAAATGGATGGTGATCATCCTGCAGGCCAGAATTCAGAGCCATTTGAGTGGGTTTTTTTCCTCCAGCTCCCCCCCTCCACTCCTCAGTAAAATGAGAAAGAATTCATAACCCGTGTCAGCTACACTCAGATAATCCAAGACTTAAAGAGTAGAACATTTCACATAACCTCTTTTCTGCCCCTCACAAATGCTTTAACAACTTTAATAAGATAATGTATAGCTATTATCCTGCAGCAAGTGTAAGTCAAACAACTATCAGCTATTATTTCAGCAACAGAGCGAACGCTCAGCGTTCCCATAATCCACAGCCTGGAACAGTTTACACATTGTCAATTTTAGACAGAATTGGCTTTTTCCACGTATCAAAATGTACATTGATAAATGGGAATTGTTTAGCAGACCCCACATGGCTCGGTAATATACTGTAGCTCAAAAAAAGAATAATGAGGGTATCAGTTGGACTTCTGAATTAATGATACCTTAAATTAGTTTAATTAATTAGTTTAGTTACTAGAGTAATTTAGTTAGCAGATTAATTAATGTTTGTTGAGTGCTTGGAGATAAAAGCTGCATATAAAGGCTGTTATTAGAGGGTGGATCCAGAGGTGCAGTTTTTTCTCACTCTTTATTTATCCCAGCACCAAACAGATCCAGAGGCTCACTCTTTGAGCCTTCCAGCAGCCTTCCAGCCTTCCTGTATGGAGGCTGGTGTTCCCCAGGATATGCTCCAACACAGACAATGCCACAGTCAACACTCAATTGAGAGAATATCTGCAAAATTTAGAGTTAAGACTTCTGGTTCTCATCTCCTTTCCTCCAGGCTGTGGCTCACACACACATCCATGCACACTTTGCTACATATTTGGGTGCAGTTAACTCTCATTTTTCTTCCTCCCGCTGCCCCCTGCATTTCTGGCATGCACTGGACAGAAAATCTAAGAACATATTCATCCAATCACAGACAAAAGCACAAGGCTACAAAGGAGGATCTGTACCTCTTGGAAGTTGCCATCGCATCCAGGTAAGGGTCTAATCCAAGAGCAACATCAAGAGCTTTTTGTAAGTAATTCCTGAGCTGTTCAGGTACACGAGAGTCATTGAGGGCTATTTCTTTGGCTTTGAGAAGGTTCTCAGCAATGTGTCCAACTGTGGTTTCTGAAATGGAAAATAAAAAGAAGAATAATGATTTTGTAACTGCTCAAATCAGCGGAAGTGGAATTTAGAGCACAAAAAAAAAGTGTGCATTTTTTTAATACAAAATGCAGGTTTTTGAAGGACAATGAAAACAAACATGGAAACCTTTTCACACTGAAAAAATCTTATACTTCTAACAGATTTTTGCCACATGCATTCTTCCTTTTATCCCCTCACAGCTTATCAAGAATAAGAATGTTTTAAAAACATGAATTTTGCTTTTAAAAGACAAACATCAAACACCAAACAACTGCCTACAAAACCCACTTCCTCTAGGTAGGATTTTCCTTGGAGAAAGCAGTGCTTCCCAAACTGCTCTTGCCAAACCAGGCAGACCCTCTAAGACAGGAGATGCAGGCACTGGTGGAACTTTGTAAAAAGGAGGATCTCCACTACCTGTGTGTCAGTGGGATGCACAGGTGTCCCTGAGCTGTGTCTGTGCCAGGGAGGCTGCTGTGCACTATACAACATGTCATTGTTTCAAAGGCTGTGGAAACATCTCCAGGATCTCTATCACTTTGCTCTGGGGGTCAAAGCAATGCTGCCCACGGCACAAAACCTGCCCTGAGATCCCAAAAAACCGTTATGGCAGCAAAGCACCATGGACCACAGCGAGCCACGGCCCCAGAGAGCGAGACATGGTTCAGAGAAACTCCCGACTGCTCAAGTGCAAGAGCACGTGCTGGGTTATGAAAGCATCTGTGAGACACAGGCCAGGAGGCTGTGAGTGTAACTGGGGTGGAGCAGATTGCCCCTGGCAGGATTTTATTGCCTGTGGTAGAAAAGCTGCAGAGAGCTACATGGAATGAGTGAAAAGAGGACATGCTTTACTACTGTGGCTTCCCAGTACCTGAAGAGAGTCTTCAAGAAAAACTAAGAGAAACTCTTTACAAAGCATGTAGTGACAGGACAAAGGGAAATGGCTTCAGGCTGAAAGAGGCTATGTTAAGATTAAATATTAGGAAGAAATTCTACACTGAAAGGGTGGTGAGAAATTGGCACAGGTTGCCCAGAAAAATTGTGGCTGCCCCATCCCTGGAAGTGTCCAAGGTCAGGGTGGATGGGTCTTGGAGCAACCTGGTCTAATGGAAGGTGTCCCTGCCCATGAGAGGGGGGCAGAATGAGATGATCTTCTGGTCCCTTCCAACAGAACCCATTCTATGATTCTCTGATATAGTTCTATTTACGTCTCACCCCAAAGTCTTGCTACCAGGGCCAGCTTGTATCTCTTTCAGCAATTTTATAAATAATTGCAACTGCAGGAATAACCACCCCATTCCCAAACCATATTGGTTTACTGACCTCAGCTCAGCTACAGGTTGAGTGAAGAAGTCACACACTCTTCCTGCAGCATTTTCACCACCACATGAGGGAGCATCTCTGGGCTCCCATTGCACACCTGGAGAATGCTGGAGGTTCGGATCTGCTCATCCTTCCTGCCAAGCACTCTGAAGCTTTTTGTTAATTTAGGGGAAAAGACAGGTTTATAATCCTTGTTGGCTTTTAGTAATCATCGTGTTATGCTTCTGGATGAGTAACAGACACAGATTGCCTGTCACACAAAGGGGAGGGAAACAAGACTTACCTGCAGCTGTTTTATAATCTGTGTTATAACACCAACCCCGAGCCAAGAGGTGCTGCAGGGAGAGGGCGCAGGCAGGGCATGCCAGGAGCCACTCTCCATCCAAGATTATTCAATCTTTGCAGGGAGTGCTGCATTTTTTGCAGCTTGGTGATGCTTTGGGCCAACAGCAGAGGTCAGAATTGCCTTCATTTATGCAAGCACCAGACAAGTCAGAGCAGAGCTCAGGGCTGGCTGCGCGGCCCAAGGCTCTGAGCACTAAGGTGAGCTAAACTTTATGTAACTACTTTTTTTTAAAGGTTATTCCAGGAAAAAGCACTTCATTTCAGTGCATAGCTTTACACAACCCCAGCAAAACTGCTGGACTATATTAAGCACTACATAAGACTGCCTGGTTGCTTCCCCGTGGCTCTATATATGGTATCTCTTTTCCTTTCCCATCACTGTGTCCCTTAAGCAGGCAGGCAGTGCAGTGCCATGGAGGGAGCTGCTGCTCCGGAATCAAAACTAAACTCTGCAGTGTGAGCTTAGATGGCACTTTTTGGGTAGGGAAAAGAGGAGGACACTTTACTGTTCGCAGGGGTCTGCCCAGGAGGAGGCACAGAGATAAGAAGACAGTCTGGATTTTGCAAAAACAAAGCAAAGACCAAATCTTTGGGAGATCAAATCTTTGGTTCCCATTTTTGGGCTGTCCTTATTTCACCTTCCAGCCTCTAGATCTGTTTTGCAGCCCCAGCAATGACTTCCAAAAGAGCTCCCCTTCCCAGCCAGGGCAGAGTGCTGAACCTGATCCACCTGAACACTTTGCTGCCAAGCACTTTGGCAGGAGTATCTCGGTGCTAAGCACTTGGAAATCCAGTCTGCTAAAATCATCCTGAACAGTCCCAGCCATCACATTCACCAAGGCATCTCAGGTATAGACAACAGCTTATCACAACACTCACCTCCTTGTCTAGGTGTGTAAATGCATGCCAGGGTACAGGGCATGTCATGGCCCATGGGGGGACAAAGGTGGGCTGGCAGTGTGGCCAAAACCCAACTGTATGGCCATCAAACATTGCAGGGGGTCCTGAGCAGAGCTCAGCTGATGCTTAACCTCAACATCTGTATTTCCAGAGCCTGCAGCAAAGCCAGCAGTGGTGGCTTGGGAACAGGTAGCAGCTTAGGGATGGAGTGGGAGCATGAGGACAAAGAAGGGGAGGAAGCAGACAGAGTGGGGAAGCTGCTGCTCAGGGCAGGAACCACGGAGCTAAACTCTGACTGAACTTCAGGGGAAAGCAAGGAAAATATACACCAGCTGATGCATTTTCTACAGGTTCTACTGTTAGAAAAGAAGTAGAAAAGGTGAATCTCCCCAGTGCTCCATTGCGGAGAAAAATTATTTATAAAACAAGCACCACAATTCATCAGAAATTAGTCACAGCCAACGCTCTCATGGCACTGCAAGTCTCCACCAGCCCACTGTTCCTTTCTCCTGGCTGTATCCTCCTCCCTCTACTCCAGGTTCCTGCAGACCCATCTCCTCTGCTCAGTGTCTCTCCTCCCCTCAACAAACCCATCCTCTGCTCCTTGCTGCCAAGCCACAGAGCCTGCAGGTCCCATCTCCACAGAGAAGGTGGGGACCCAGGGGCATCATGTAGTGTCCCCTCCTGTCACACCACTCTCCTGGAGCTCCCCACCCCACACAGGGAGTTTACCTGCAGGGTTATGCATGTTCCTTCTTGTTCCCCGGCCTCAGAGGCTGCTGTGGTGGGTTTGCTGCCTCTGCAGAGCAGGAGGTCGGTGCTCAGGTGCCTGTCAAGGGGACAAAGTCTCTTCCCCCAATCACCACGGCAGAGCCCCAGCCCCAGGGAGAGGCTGTGCAGGAGGATGGCCCCAGGCTGGGGCTGCACCCGCCTGTCCCACCCAGACACAGGCAGCAGGTGAGATCCAACAGCATCTGACATGCAAAAAACACAACAAAGAGCCAACTTTCAATGCCTTTGCTTTACATAAGTTCACATCCTGACCTTGGGAACCTGCTGGCTCTCAAGGAAGTAATTGGTAGTTTCATAACCTTCTAGTTACATATCACAGACATGTGCCCCAGCTACACCACCAGGTATGGGGCCAAAAAAGTCCCAGGACTCTGAACCCCAGATTACCTACATGTCCATAGCCACAAGGTCACCACTGCCCTGTACAGCCAAACATTGGCAGCCCCTGCTCTGGGGCCTGGGTCTCTGCACGGGCTGGTGCAGGTTGTGTCACTTGATCTGCACTCCAAGAAAGGGTTCCAGGAATGCACTGGCTGAGGGAGGCATCAGGAGGAACCAGTGGGAACATCCAAGGTATCTAAAACCTAAGCAGGCCTGCAGCAGTTCGACAGAAAGGGCTGGTGAGTAAATAAAGTCGTTAAAGAGCATGTGATGGAGCTAAGGTGGGCTGGCCACCTCCTTTTCACACAGATGAAACACAAATTGAAGTTAATGAGGAAATATGGACTCCCCCATAACCAGAACAGCACCTTTCACCTCTGGGATGTATCACCCTGGGCTCATTCAGTCAAGAACCAACTCAGTGCACCTTCAAAGGGTGTGGAGAGAGCCCAGGACAGGGCAGGGGAGGGGAACAGGTTGGGGGGAGCAGATCTTCATGCAGGCCTCTTGGCAGCCCCTCTGCAGAATGGACAGTACAGAGACATAGCAGTCACTGGTGCTGGCAAGAAGGCAGACTTTGGAAAGTTAATTTGTCAACCTCTCAGATGTAACAGAAGATATTTCAGTGCCCCCAGAATAGAACAGGGAAGCATAAATAGAAAATAAGAAAATGCACATGATGAAAGAATAAAAGAAAAGCAAATAAAATGTCTCATTGCTGAATGTATTGCTATTAATTAAAACAAATAAACAAGGTGAACAGAACAGACTTCCTGGCATACCTAAGATTATCCTATTTTATGATTTAGTAAACAACAAACTGCATTAGAATTGAAGTTCCTGCAAAAAGCAATAAAATTGTGTTTAGATTGGGAGTTAAAATTTCAGACGAGTATTTGGTAAACAGGCTACGACCTTCAGTACACCAACTAATCCACATCCACTAGCTTTGAAGGTGACTTTGGGCAAGTTGTTTCACTTCTGTGACTCTATTTTCTTCTACAAAATCAGGATAACTCTTTGCAAAGTGCTTTGCCATCTGGAGATGAAGCCAGCAGTGAGAACTGGAGTCAGGAGTTAGACACTTCCTGGAGCAGGGCTGCATGGCTTTGGAGATTATTCTTGTAGCTCTTTCCCAATATTAATTTCAAGATGGGTGAAGGTTCCTTAGTGAGTTTGGCTGCAATTAAGCCTTCAAAGAAATGACGGAGTCTTGTCCAATGAGTTCTTAAAGACCCATTTTTTTCCTGCTTCTGCTTTTACAACTGGTTTTGGTTTTCTTGATCTTTGTTTCTGAACAAGGACAGCTTTCAGAAACACGGCTGAGAAGGTGGTAAAGATGGGTTTGTGCCTTCAGGCACTGCTGGTGAAATCAAAGGAAGATCTTCCTGTGCTCAGCACACAGAGCTGTATGCCAAGGGAATACTTGGTGTGGCAAGCTGAGCCTGGGGCCCTACAAAAGCCCCAGCTGGAAGATCATATGGAAAAGTGAATTGTGCATCCCTCAGTCACGTGGGGATCAAAACACAGCTCATGTCCCAAACAGCCCTTCAGGAGACAAATTCTCTCTGATAATTTTTTAAATCCACCATAAAGGATAAAATATATTATATATATATATAGTTTTGTTCCTCAGTTCAAGAGAATCCCAGCTGAAAAGAGGTTTAACCAGCTGGTATTGATCCCCATGCTTCTGCTCCTGTCTCATCCCGTAAGAGCACCTTAAAGCTTCAGCCAGATCAGAGGCTCTGCTCAGCAAAGGAGGTTCCTGAATGATGTGAAAATTCACACAAACTGCCTTTCATAACTTTAAATTTGCTGTAGGGCATCATGTTGGGAGTTAATGTATGCACTCCTATTGTATTTTTTCAGCATTACAAAACCAGCTGATTATACAACCCCATCCTGGTAGTCGCACGTGTCTTCAAACGTTCCTGCCACCCCTAACATGCATCCCAGATTAGATAATCTCAGTTTTGTAATTAGTCTCTCACATGGAGACAAGACCTACCCTCCCAATGCCTGGTCACCCTGAAGCCTTTAAAAAGCACCTCAAAGGCACCTGGTGATGGGAGATCTCTGGACAGGGAGATTTCACCTTCTGGAAGCATGCTGGTGTCAGGAGAGGCCTGTGCTCCAGCAGCCCCAGCCACCATGGCCCAGGAGCCCCAGCAGACGGATTTCCAGCTGGTGCGAGTCAAGAGCACGTGGTGCCGCATCAGGAAAGGAGAAGCCCTTTCCAATGGCGAGGATGAGGTCACTCACTCTGAGGCAAAAATGTGAGTATAGGAGCCTGTGTTGCTCTGGGCAGCCAGACTGGGCAGCCTTCTTGGCGGGATGCATCTCAGATGGAAAAACCATCTTGGGTGCCATGGCGGCTTCAACCCACCACAACAGAATTACAGCATAGTTCAGGATGGAAGGGATCTTTGAAGGCCATCAAATTCAACACCCCTGACATGGGCAGGGACACCTTCCGCTAGTCCAGGGTGCTCCAAGCCCCATCCAGCCTGACCTATGTGTCCTTGGGAACACGTTCAATATGGCAGCACAGGCAATGCTGTGCTCCTCGGCATGATTCGGATTTCCAGAGGGAATTTTATCAACAGCCTCCATTTTTGTAGATGGAAATTTTCTTTAAGCTTCTGAAAAGTTTACTTAGGGACATCTGAGTGCTACACTTGGGGTTTTTTTCTCCACACGCAGGCATGGGAGATGAATGGGTTTATAGATGTGGTTGCAGACAAATGAAATGGCTAGGTGGGAAAAATAGACTGTTAATGACAGGAGCAAAACCCTTAACACATCTCTCAAACTGCAGAAGTCACCTAATGCTGCTTCAGACAGAGCAGAGAGACAAATTTTCCCCCAGGGATACATACAGATCTTTGCTGATATTACATCTCTCCAGTTAATTATCTTTTAATTACAGGATACTCCTTTTCATGAGCACATGGAGCCCCATTCATGATGCAGATCTTTCTTAAGACAGCTCTGTTTTTCATGTCAGAACTTTTCTGGCATTTGTCATACCCAGACTTTAATGGCACAAAAGAACTCTTTTCTCAGTCAGATCAGAGGGACCTTCACCAGTGCTGGCAGTGGGAACAAGCATCACTCAGGCAGAGCTGCAGCAGGTAGAGCAGGACTTTAGTAGGCCCAAAAGCAGTCTGCTGGACCTCAGACAATAGAAGGATGAATCTAGGGCCCAAGAACACCCAGAAAAACCCTCAGCTGACATATTCTCCCACAAGGGAATGTTCAGCCTCAAATTCACTATGATTTTCATACAGTGGAGGGGTTGCAATGGGTACTGGTTGTACCATCCAGGAACCAAAGCTGATTCCACCAACTAACATTGCAAACCATCCTATCTCTCAGGAAGGTCACACACCAGAGATGGATGCACATGCAGATGGATGCACAGCTTTAAAATGTACATTCAAATGTGCATTAAAATGTACACAACTATGTTTTTTGTAATATCACATTTTAAAAGCTCAGAAGAAATTTTCTGCAAGGTGCAAATCCTCACTGATTTTCTTTAAAAGCTATAAAAGTTAAGGGCAGGCTTAGGGACAATTTGGTAAAGAAAGCAGAGAAGCATCTATTCAACCTTTAAGTGAATGTTCAGGCATGTGAAAAGAAATTGGGCATGTAGAGAAAATGATCAGCCAATGAGCCAGCTGCTAACTCAAAAAACAATACAAAAGCTCACAGAAACTTTCGTTTTTTACCCAACTGCAACTTAAGAAACAGTCTTACATAAAGTACATTTTGCTATTTCCTTCTGCCTGTTTTTCCCCTTTTTTGATTTCCAACTTGGTTTTCCCCGGGTTCCCGCATCCCACAGAAGGAAGGGGTTGTGTTTTTCACTGGTTTAGACAGATTATACATGCTGGCTTTTATTTATCCATTAAAACTCCACTGTGGAAATGTTTCCCAAACCCCAAATCATTTTCTTTCCCTCTCTGGGAGCACTCCCTACTTCTATCATCCCTATTTCGAGGCAGAGATCCACAAGTTCAACTAAAGCATTGTAGAAATACTCTTTTGTATGGAGGTGTGTGGCTGTGTATAGATAGACAAGAATACATTAACTGCTATCACCCAGATATGCCATCAAAGGCATAAATACAGAAAATTTTGGCAACCTCTTCCCCACTCCTTTTTTGGAAGCTGAAATGACTGGGCTGGTGGTTTTTGCCTGTTTACTTTTTTTATGGGTTTTTCAACTTCCAGCAAGTGAAACATATCCCAGCTCTTCTTGGTGTGTATCTTTTCAATGCTAGGTAGGAATTCAGCCATTTGACTCTTCACAAAGACCTGGGAGAGCTTCTCCAGGAATAAAAAAGCTGAGCCCTGACACCCAGGAGGGTGTTCCACCCTCATAGCCCCACACTTCTGCAGTGCAGGGCAGGAAACTCCACATTCTTCACCCCCCAGCTACATCCCTAAACTAGTTCAGACATGCAAAGGACAAAATAGGAATATAGTTATTTCAAACCATGTTTTTTGATCCTTGCCAGAGGTGAGTGCATCTCCAAAGATGGGATTTCCTGGACCATTGAAGCTCCCATCTATTTTTGCTACAAAGTGGTAGAAACATACAACATTCTGGAACCCTCTAACACCACTCTGCTCTGGGGTCACATCACTGACTCAGAGCAAGCAGAGCTCACCACTGCCAACAAAAGGAAACTGCGGCGCTTCATTGTCATAGATGAAGTTGTTGACAAACTTTACGGCTCCAAAGTCAGAGAATACTTCGAAGAGAACAACGTCCAGCACAAAATCCTCGCTCTGCCGACCACTGAAGAAACTAAATCCATGGATTTGGTCTTGAACATCTTGCACGAGGTCCAGAACTTCAGCCTCGACCGGCGAACCGAGCCCATCATCGCCATCGGGGGCGGCGTGTGCCTGGACATCGTCGGCCTCGCTGCGTCGCTCTACAGGAGACGCACCCCCTACATTCGGGTGCCCACCACCCTCCTCTCCTACGTGGATGCCAGCGTGGGGGCAAAGAACGGGGTGAACTTCCTGCAGTGTAAGAACAAGCTCGGGGGCTACACCCCGCCGGTGGCCAGTTTCCTGGATAGATCCTTCATCCAGAGCATCCCGCGGCGACACATCTCCAATGGCCTCGGGGAAATTCTGAAGGTATGAATTTGTGTAACTGCAGTTTTCAAAACTGAAATCATAGAATGGTTTGGGTCCGAAGGGACCTTTGAAGGTCATTAAGTCCAATCTCCCTGCAATGACCCCGGATACATTTCACTAGTTCAGGTTGCTCAAAGCTCCATCCAAGATGTTCTCCAGTATTTCCAGGAACGGGGCATCTACCACACCTCTGGAAAATCCATTCCAGTGTTTCACCACCCCCATTGTAAAAAATGTATTCCTCACAACCAGCCTGAATCTACCTTCTTTTAATTTAAACCATTACCTCTTCTTCTATCACAACAGGTCCTACTAAAAATTCTGTCCTTGTCTTTCTTATAAATCCCTTTTAAGTATTGAAAAGCAAAATGTCCAGCAGCATCCATGGCATTGTACAAACAACTTAGAGAAACCAAGGTGGGCCATCAAGGCTGCACACAGACTTCTAACTCTCATTGAGTCTCTCTATATTTTTTACAGCTACTAAACTTGTTAGAACATCCCTTACACTCAGTGTCTATTAAAGTCCAGTAAATCGCCAGATGGAGAAAAAGTGAAACCAGGAATGAAAAGCCCCATCTTTCCATTGAGGCTGATCCACAGCACTCTGTAATGAATTCCTGGCAGACAACCTGAGGCTCATTATCCTGGGGATTAATAATCTGCAGGATCATTTGCACCTACCTCACTGGGTATGTCGAGTGTGGTCAATCAATCTCCTGCGAGGCAAATTCTACTTCTAAAATTACCTGGAAAGTGCACAGTAAATGACTTTATGTCTGGAGAGCTTTGGAAACTTTTGATAAAGCAGAGTTCAAGCTATTAAAGTGTATTAGAGAAGAGTTCATCAGCAGCAATTTTCAGTGCTTGCACAGTGGGAAATCTCCAGGATATCTGGAGGTTTCTGGCAGGCACTGTGAAACCCTCAGGTCACCATTCCCCACAGCAGGAGGAGGCTAATGTCCAAGTCAGAGAGGGAAATAATATGTACTTCTAACAAGCAAACACTTCTAAACCCTCATATTCTCTATACTGCAGAGATTTCCCACCTTCCCTTGCCTAAAAAGCAAATGCAAGGACTAGACGAGAGTTGTCCTGGGGTTGGCCACCGCCCACCCCTTGTCCTGGAGGTGGCCACCATCCAGTTTCAAGTTTCCTGCCAGGCACACAAATAACCAGAGCTTGTTACAAACCATCTGCTGGGCTATGTGAGCGTGTAGCAAACTCCCAGTCTGCACAGAGCTGCCCAGTAGCAGGGGAACTCGCACACCAGTGCTCCCATCATCTCTGCCATTTTGTCAGAGTCCCACCAGGCATTTCCATGCTGCCTTTTGCACACACTCAGCACAGCTGACAATGTGTGACACCACCAGGTCATATCTCCTAGAGGCCTGTTGAGCACGCCCCAAACATATTTGTGCTAACCAGGAACGGTGTCCACAGAAATGCTTTTCCAGGTTACAGAGGTAGAACTTGTCCACGTGCCACATGTGCAGATATTTCTTTGCTAGTATATAACATGCTATTGCAGTCCAAATACTGAAATACTCAAGTTCCCAACAGCACACACAAGGATCAGATAATTATCCTTAATTACCTCTTCTTTGTCCTAGATGGCCCTCATGAAACACAAAGGGCTCTTTGACCTGCTCAAGAACCATGGAAAATACCTGCTGGACACCAAGTTCCAGTCCTGCACCAGCTTTGCTGGCCACGGGGACGCTGCACTGCAGACCACCAGGATTGCCATTGAAACCATGCTGGAAGAGCTGGCTCCCAACCTCTGGGAGGATGACCTGGACAGACTGGTTGATTTCGGCCACCTTATAAGCCCAGAGCTGGAAATGGTGAGTGACAGACTTTGTTCTGAAACATTCATTTTAAACATAAAATAAAAAATTCATTTGGCAGCATGAAAAGGAGCTGAGCTAAAGTCCAGGTTTGCACATGCTACCCAACACACCAGACTGGTCCAGGACAAAGGGATCCATTCCCCTGCCCCAATTTCCCCACACCTCCACCCAGTTCCAATTCAGATCTCAGGCCCGTTGTTACTTCTTATTGGACATTTACTGAAGCACAAATACAAGCAGACTTCAGTGAAGCCACTAGAAATCACCGCCATGAACTGTAACAGCACAAAGGCATGCAGGCCATCGCCTATATTACTGTGGGGAGAGATTGCCATTGAGAAATGAGGGGGACACCTAGACCTTATAAAATATTCAGACCTCTTCGCTCCATCCCGTGGTGCTCTATCAGTGATTTAGATGGGAGAAGAATTAGATCCTGGGTCCCTGTGGGAGTTTTAAGGTACAATTAATCACGTGTAAAACGGATCATCCTCGCAACCCATAAATCACAAGATACCAACATCCAGCAACTGCAGTGAGTCAAATGTGGATTTTCAGGGACAGTTTTATAAAAAACCCTACTTATTTCCTATTTGTCACCCCAAACCTTTTCTGCCGCCCACCTTTGCTGCATTCCAGCGGGTTCTGCCGTCGCTGATGCACGGGGAAGCTGTGAACATCGACATGGCATTCATGACGTACGTGGCCCACGCGCGCGGGCTCCTCGCCACGGAGGAGAAGGAGCAGATCCTGCAGTGCATGCGGAGCCTGGAGCTGCCGGTCTGGCACCGCGGCTGCAGCTGGGCCCTCATCCAGAGAGCCCTGCGGGAGCGCCTCAAGCACAGCGGGGGCCAGCCCCGGATGCCCCTGCCCACCGGCCTTGGCGTGGCAGGTACAGCCAGAGGGACCCCGGGGAGCCCCCGAGCAGGCAGTGCCGTCCCAGCACAGGGACATGCTGCAAAATGTGCTCTGTGGTTTGCAGTTGTGCATTTTTGGGGTTTCTTGTGCTTTTTTTCACATCTTGTGCTTTTTCACATCCGTCAAGAGACAGGTTCCCTCCTGTGTACAAGCCCCAGAACCCTGTTAAGGACTAATTAATTGCATTATGATTAACCAGTTCACCTTGCAAAGGTAAACGCAGTGCTCTGGCAGACAAACCAGCAAGGGCAAAAGAGAAAAACAATTCCTTTGCTATACTTGCAAAAATTTGTTAAATACTCCTTTGCAAAAGGAACTTAATGTATTACTGTGCCTAAAACTAATACTTGCAAACTAAATAATATCTGTTCGATATCTGGGATGAAATACCCTTACTTATGAGATTTTAAAATAAAAGCCAGCCAACCCCTAACACAGAAGCAATGCACAGGCCTAGGTTGTGATCTCAGGCATCAGGTCCTATTCACACCATTTCCTTGAAGCTCAGACTCTACACACAAGACTCTCACAAACTGGAGTGACTCTGCCACAGTCAGTCAGTGTGTGCAGGCAGGGAAAGCTCCTCTGGATGTTCTGTTAACTACAACTTTTATTTTCCAGAGATCTTCAATGACATCAGTGAAGAGACCCTTGAAAGAGCATATGAGCTGTGGGTCAGGGACTGCAAGACGGTGCTGGAGGAAGAGCTGCAAGCCCAAGCTGATGGTCCTGCCCCTTGCCTGAGTTGTTTGAAGCTGTAAGTTAGTGGGCACAACTGAATTTTGAACAGGATAAATACAGAAGCACCTTGAAACTGCATACACCCCAGAGCTTCGTGGAACAAGCAGAATATTGGCATCTAACCTGATTTACCTTTTTGAATTGCTTTGTTTGAAAGGGAATCTGTTATTGCTTGAGAAGTGATCGCTCACAAGTGAAACCACTGAGTGCCTGTAGTGTAGTTTGTAGCAAGCTGTCTCCTTCCAGGGAATGTGAGCAGGATTATTCATTCATTTAGTTCCTCCAAGCTGGGGACTGCCATGGACCTTCCCAGTGGCATTGCACCATTGCTTGTGCTTGGACCCCTGAATTGAGCAGTTGTAGCTGATCCATAGACCATGGTATGGCACCATGCAAAACCTCCCTGCCATATAAAATATTTGAAGTGGGCTATCTCCTTCACTGGTTATTCTTTTCTTGGTGTTGTTTTCTCAGCTCATTCAAACTAGCAAAAACAGAAACTCATCTACCAGCCTTTGCACCTGGTGTAAGGGAACGACACGCTGATTACAGGTACTATCACAAGCCACAGATGAGTGAATACCACTGCTGTGAAGCAGGTGGGAGCTGTAACTTGACAGCAGGGCAGTCCTGTGTCTTGGGACTCTCATATACTGAGAATGTGCTGGCAATTTTCCTCTTGCTGCCCAAATGTGTGTGGTGGTTTCACTGTGGAACCCCTCCAAGCCACCTGTGTGACAAACAGGGCACGATTTGCAGCAGTGCTGCCTATGGAAAATTTGGGCTCCTGGCAATATTGCAGAACCCCTGGGTGTCTCCACATCTGCCACAGGGCTCCTCATACCTGTCAGTCCATGCCTTCTTCCCCGTAACTACCCTTTATGGTTAGATAAGGCCAGCTGGAGAAAACCAAGAGAAATTAGAGGACTTCAAGCAAGTTTGCCATCTTCAAGCAGCCCCAGTGTCGTGTCTCAGGATCCTGGCAGAGTCAGAGCAGATGATATAATAGATGCTGATGGTGAAAATTGTAAAGGCACTGCCATGCTTCTCCCTGGAGGTCCAATCAAAGGAATTGCAATCAACAAACAGCCTTTGCATTATTTACAACATTATTTGTTTTTTCCCCTGGTGGTTTGTTTTTTTTCCCACAGCAGTTTGTGCTGATGTGCTGGCTTCTGTTTTGCTAAAGCAATAAAAGCTACTAAAACTGAAAAACTTTTGAAATGATGATTCCATTGCTGCCTGCAGTGTGTGCCTGAGTACATTTGCACGTGCTTGAGAGACAGAAAGAGACTGGAGAAGTGAGGCATAGAGCTGACATAATAAATCCCTTTTCGGTCTGCAGAAGATGTGTCTAAAAATACACAAAACCATCTGGACACAATCCTGTGCCATGTGCTCTGGGATGACCCTGCTGGAGCAGGGAGGTTGGAGCAGAGGACTCACTGTGGTCTCTTCCAACCTGCAACATTCTGTGACCCCAACTTTTTAGGAGCATGAGAGAGCCCCAAGGACAGCAGTCTGAGGGGAAAAGGTGCTGAGAGCCTCCAGGAGGGCTTGTAATATTGTGCTTACAGTGATCACCTGGACACACCCACATGTGGTTTCCCTCCTCTCCAGCAGCTGTGTGGACCCTTTTTTCACATCAGATAACCTAGAAAAGAGTGACGCACAGGATTATCATCTGTCCAAGTCAGTGTCCTTCAGCACAGTGTCCTGCTCCCATCTACCTCTGTGGAGGAGACACAATACAAACAGCTCAAGTTGCTTATTTTAAATGTCCAGAGAGAGAATTTCAGGGCTCCAAAGACACGTAGCACTCCATTTCCATGGAAAGCCAAGGTGCAGCTTAGCAGGGTCCAGGTGAACTGAAGTCAGAAGAGTCAGAGAACCACACATACACATTAAAAGCCCAACATCCAGGACTGATGTGCTACTGGTGACAGTGACCTGGAGATGGTTCACCTGTCAGCCATTCCCCCACATGGACTTTGCCTCTGTCTCCAGAAGCCAGTGGTTGTGTCTGTGACAACACATCCAAGGAGCTGGAGCACCATTAGGACTGAAAAGGGAACACATGATTATTATTATTATTTTTTACCCTCCCCTCTGCTGTGGGTGACAGAACACAATCAGCCCCTGACGTGCTTGGTTGCTTGGTAGCACATTTTTAATTATATACTAAAATATGCTAAAGAACATAAAACGGCTGCGTGACTAATACGTGTGTATCAAGAAAGGCACATGACAGCAGCAAAATTGTTTCAGTGTCTGATAAAAAGTGCCTCTGCAGGCTTGTCATCAAAAGATCAAGGGAAAGGGCTGGAAAGTATTATTAATAAAACAGTGACTTTTTAAAATACCCCTCATTGTTGAGGTGCTTTTTTTTTAATGTCTAGCATGAATTTAATTATTTTCCATTTATTCAGCTTTGATTTACTTCCTGATTTTTCAAACAGAACTATTACATTAGACCTAAAATTTCTGCTTATTCTCTCATGACGCATTAGTCCAAAGAGAAAAGCGGAAAGCCCCACTGGGTCCTTGCAGTGCAAGTTCTTCATGGATTTGTTTGAACAAAATTACTTTAGTGATCAGAGAACAAGAAACTACTTTATTATTTGCATGTTCTGAAGCAATTTCTTTTGCAACAACCTGCTCTATTACTGCTTTTCAGCAGGAAAAAAAGAAATGCTAATAAAGTCCCTTCCAACCCAAAACAGCCTATGATTCTGTGGTTCCAGAATTGATAAAGGAGTATCTACGCAGTTATGACTCATGCCCAGTGAACAGTAGCATTCAGTGCACTCTGTAAAATGAGAATCAGGCCAGAAGTCTTGAAGACACTGGAAGATTTTGGCTAAATGCATTTAAAGGGGCTAAAGAAACAGTGCTGGATGTAACAGCAACTGCCCCGTTCCTCGTACAACACAAATGCCCAACCACCGCTGCTGTGAATGACACGCTGCATTCAGAGAAAACGATCTGCAAATGCCACAATTAAATCCGAAATCGCCTTGGAGCAGGGTGGGTTTGCTGGTCTGTGCAGGGATGGAGCCACCGGGATGGAGCAAAGGCGGCAGCACGGGGAGATGGTGCTGGATTCCCTCTGTGCCCGCCGAGGGAAGCCTGGCCCTGGGAAGGGCACAGCCCCACAAGAGTGTGCTGTTCCCCACTCTTTTAATCCATGTCTACCTCTGCTGCTATCACAGGCAGACAGGAGGAAAGCCAGCGGGAGCAGGGAGCTCTGGAGAGGCACTGCTGAACAGCAAGAGAGCCGGCAAAGCGTTTGAGCAAGACCAGAGCCCCAGAGCTTTAGCCCCATCCACCAAACCCTGCTTTGAGACAGCATCCACAAGATGTAGCCATGTACATCACCCATATAAACATTTATAAATTACATTTATAAATACATTCAAGAACAATCAATATTCAGATGCTCATAAATATTGTATATAAATATTTTTATGCCCTGGCCCTTTCTACTGACCACAGCAGCCTTCTCCTCGCCTGGCACAGCTCTTGGTCAGTACTAACTCAAAGGGGTCTGGCACAGGAACCACTGCTTCCCTCCACGATCCCAGAGCACAATGCCTGTTAAGAGAGTCACTCCCAAAAACTGAGCTGAAAAAGGAGCAGTTTCAAGGAAGGGTGAACCTCAGGTCACAGGCAAAGACAACAGTGTTGCTCACTGCACACACATTTGACCTGCGAGCCACCATCCTGTTAAGCCTCATTGATTTTAATGGAGTCAGAGATATTTTTTCAAGGCATTCCTCTGCAGTTTTAAGCAAGTGCATTTCAAAGGAGCTGGAGCAACAGCGTAGGACAACTTTCAGTGCTGGGACCACCCCCAGACATGAGAGCAAAAGGAGCAGCAGTGCTGAACGCAATGAGGCAGGGCAATCACCACCTTCCTCCAGGCACCGGGAGCTGCTGGGCTCCCAGATCTCCTGGGAAGGAAAGCAGGATGAGGTGACACGGTGGCAGTGTCCTGCTGTGCCTCCACACCACACAGCCGAGCCCTGCAGCATCCCACAGCCCGGGCACGGGGCTTCCCAGAAAACCAGACCCCACTGCTCTGGTTTTAATATCCACTTTCTTACCCTGCACAGAACTTTCCAGACATGTCCAAAGCGACTAAAAGGCTTCAAAGCAGAGCTGCCACGAACTCTTTACTGACACAGAGCTCCTGCCTACAGCCATTACTCCCATGACTCCTCCTGGGTTCTCCAGCCCAGCCAAAAGCTCTAGGTGCTCCCACCCACAGCAAGAAATTCACTCCAAACTGACCACAAAAAAAGGAACTGACCACCAAAAGCAAAGCCAAAATACCCCTAAGAACTCCAATTTAAATTAAAAATTGTATCTTAGGCTGCTGATAGATTTTCTATTGAATTACTACAATGACACATTCTAATACTATGCTTGATTTCTACAGAAATGACCTGCTGGAAATACTCCCAAGCTTTCACTCAAGTATCTTTTACAAAGAGGGAATGGGGCTGTTCAGCTGTAATCCTACTAGAGTCAGGCATTTTTTATTGGGTTGGCTTTTAAATTGAGCTAGTAATTTTTAATTCAACTGAATTACATATTTTCTACTAATAGGTATCAGAATATTAAGACACAGGCCAAATTCAAACCTTCTGTTTGTATTTAGAATTCAAAGGTAACACTCAATAACCCCCAATGCTGCTGCAGAAAGGTCCACAGAGAGCAGGGACTCAATGCTGTGAGCACAGGGAGCAACAGCCTGTTGAAGAACAGGACCAGAAGGGATGACAGCAACAGAGACAGGGAGAAATAATGAAGATGGGAAGACACAACAAGACTCAAGCAGGTTCCTCACCAGCACAGCCCAGGAGCAGCTGTTTGCATGTTGGGTGAGAGGAGGTTTGGGAGGAGTGAGCAGAGAGGACAGGGATCCTGCCATGCACAGGTCAGCTGGAGAAGGTGGTGAGGTGCTCCTGTGTAGGACTGCTGGGGACAGGTGACCTTGCAGGAGAGACAGCAGGGCAAAGAGGGCAGGTACCCCGAGGCCTCACTGAGCCTGCAGCCCAAGGGAGCAAGGAAGAAGGGAGGCAAATGGCAAGAGCCCATGGGAGCAGAGAGAGGCAATGACATTTTTCCATGTCCACCTGTTTTATTCCTTACTCTGGACCATAAGCTCTGGGCCTTTCCACCAGGGATGCCAACCAACACCAGCTCAAGGACATGGACACATCCATGGCCGAGTCACAGACACAAAAGCACTGCAGTGACTTCAAATGCACAGGAAAACAAGATCCACTCACATGGAAAACGAGTGACTTACACAGATGTATGTGAAAAACCAAATGCTTTAATCCATCTATCAAGAACAACAGTTCAAATTATTTCATCGGATACATTAATATTGATCCATAATTTACAGTGCTATGGACCATACACAAATTATTGCTGCAGTCAACAGCAGATGAATATCAACATTACAGTACCAAGCATCATAGCAAGAGGCAGTAATTAATGTCACTTTTTCAAGAAATATAGGTATTTATACTATTATCAACATCAGCTTCCCCCCCAGTGCATTTTATGTCAAACAACATAAATGTAAGTGCATTATTTTGTGCTTTGTGCTTTCCTTATGTACCTTCTTTTTGCTTTTACAGGTTGTAAGAGTTAAATATTGCTTTATAGGCCAAAAGCAGTAAGGAAGAACTTCCTGGTACTCTGCATGTCTCTGCCTGTTGCATGGCTTTGGCAAAGCGAGAATTGGTCAGTTCCCCATCCACCTGCTCAGGGAAGCCACCGCTGCCCAGCGTCACACAAGTCACCGTCACCAGACTGGGCAACAGCTTCTGTCCATCTCACTGCACCTTGTCCATGCCAAACCCTGCCTGCACCTGCTGTCTCTGTCCTCTGCCACTGACCCCTGCAAAATGTCACAGCCACACACTCCACAATGCTCAGATGGGCAGACACCTCTCATTAGCACCCACCCGGGGTCTGTGTCTCCTGAGGTGTCCCCACTGCAGCGTCACCATTCCAGGGGTGGGCAGGCTCAGAGGAGGGCTGTAGCCTAAGGAAACACGGGGGGAAAAGTGAGCAGGGGATGGCCAAGTTCCATGTTACCCCAGAACATCACAAGGTATAGGAGCATACAACACAGCTGCTGTGGCCACAGACTTCTGCCAAGGAATCCAGCTCTTGATGGAATGGTTGGCCTTGAATCCTAGCTCACCTCCACACAGCATGTAGCCAAAAATCAGAAGTCATGGCTGTCAGCGAGTACCAGTGGTTTCACAGAAGCTTGAAAAATATTCATATACCACAGTCTAGACTGAATTTCTGAATGCCCAGCACAGGCACCGAACCAAAAGCCTCATTCAATACATTCAGTGGTTCTCAGTTACTACACTCCAGCGTGCACACCCTGATTTTTTGTACCAATGCTGCAGAGCTGTCCCATTTTCTGGGAATGGGGAACACAGCCCCGTGGTACAGCTACAAGCATTTTTACAGCCCTGATTTTCCTACCTGTCACCCCAGCCAAACAGCAGCACCAGAAGCCTGTACCCCCATACTCAACTCAGAGCTTTGGCACAGCTGCCTTGCAGGGACTGGGAGCACTTCCTGCCCCAGGAGCACAGCACATCCTGCAGCCTCCCGGGTCCCGCCTGGGCCACAGCTCTCTACCCTAGGAAAGACACGTTCCCAAAAGCTGTCTGGAATGGGGGGGAGAGGCATCATTACAACCTAACTCCAGCTCCTCCTTCAAAAACTATGAAAGAAAGAAAGAAAGAAGCCACAACCTGGTGGTTGTATCAATGCTAACACATCGCTGGCGGCTCAGGCGGGGAGGGAGCGCCGGACACAGTCACGGGAAGAGCGACACACACACAGAGCCCCGAGTTCCACAGCCCTGCCCAGCCCTCACCCCCGTGCTGGGAGCCAGGCAGGGCACACCAGGAGCCCTCATCCCCCGGGCCAGAGCAGCAGTGCCAGGCAAGGCACACCAGGAGCCCTTCCCTGGGGTGAGGGCTCAGCGAGCTGTGCCGCGGGAGCTCCCGGCGCTGTCCCATCCCACCCAATTCACATTTGGTTTCTGAACACTAACTGCTGAGCCCCAGGTTTCCTTGGAAAGCCGGCCAAACTGGCACTCAAGTCACTCACCGTTTGCACTCATCCTATGTAATTTCCAGTGTAGCACAAAGGAGAACGGGAAGCTCTTGTTTGCTATACGTAGGCACCATGCTACACCTCAGCGCCCTGTACACCACCACCCTAAAGCGCTCTCTACGCCACACTTCAGTCAGTGCTAGTCGAGGAAGACTACAACTAGAGTTTAAGGCACTTCATTCTGAACGAGCTACGCCTGCCAGTCAGCTGTAGGCTGCCGTGGAGAATTCCATTCCCTCCGTCTAGCTCGGAACACCACCTGTCACCTCCGCGAAACACCTAGGCTGGATATAATACAAGGAAAACTACCGTTATTGCATAGGACTACACTTGAGTAGATAATGCACCGAACTACTTTTACAACATGGTTGCATGTTAAAAATTAATAACATTGTTATCAAGTAACAGTTATTTGCAGATACAGTAATTTACTCTTTTTTTGTTGTTTTTTTTTTTCTTATGTCAGCCCCAGTGCTGAAATAGAACACAAATTGCTCTAACGGGTATATTAACTACAGTTATGTTTCCAAGCATATTACTACTTTTTTTCTGTATCACTAAAAATAAATATGTAAGTTCAGTTTCTCTACAGAGTTGCTTTATTACCTAATCTAAATTTTTACTCTACCTTAAATGCGTTTAAAAACATTTTCAAAGTGAGACTGTAATATACAAAATATTCTCAAAATCTCTCTTAAAACACAGAACCCTGCATAAAAGCTTCCTTTCAAGTGTTTACAAAGAACGCAGAAAACTTCCAATGAGTTTTAAAAATGTCAAAAAATCGCTGCAATATTAAGAGGCAAAAAATCTTACAAATGAAATACAAATAAATTTAAAACAAAAAGTTGAGGATAACTAAGGAATCCATGCAAATCAAAAGAAACTGTACAATGCAATTAAAAAAAAAATAAAGCCAATTAGATATGTACAACATAATGTGCCCAGCTGATAATATGCATAATTTTTTTTTTGTCCAAAGAGTGTATCCCAACTTACAGTGCTCCTGCTTGGTTTGCCATGGGCAAAGCCATCCATGTGTGTCACAACACAAAATAAAAATTTAAGAGGAAAAACTTGAACCATGATCAAAAGGAAAACCCAAATCAGCTCAGAGTAAAATTAAATACTCTGAGACACTCACATCTCCCTGCAGTTTCAGCAACAGCATTTTATATCACAATCAACACAATCAGGATGTCTTAACACTTGGGTTTAGTTTGTTTTCCGAGTAGAGTCGGGTGGGTATTTTCCCTAAACACTTGTCATGTAAGACCAACATTTGAGGGACACTGTATCTTTAAGGCAGCACTATTCAATTAATACAATTACAAATTGGACTTTTTTTTTTTTTTTGGTTTCTTTACATTCTTTAACTTTACATTTTGTTTCCAAGTAAATAGGTTGCATTTACAATCCTACGATTGCCCCCTCCCCCCCAGTAGAAACAGACTCTTCATCTGTAATTCTATTGCTTTGAGTAGATTTGACCAGTTCAAAGTTCTTGGCGAATCCAGTTCACAGATACTGTACATATGCTGTACAATATTTTGGAGGCATTGGTAGTTTTAAAATAGAATATACAAGTTTCTTCACAAAAATTCTAAAAAAAATCCTATATATATAATATATACACACACGCACACACACTGATGAAGCACAAGGGGAAAAAAAAAAATCAAAAAATTCTACAAAAGGTAAATTATTTCATCTACTGATCAAGAACCAAAGCAGTTTATGAAAGGTGTGCCAACAGATGCTAACAAGCATGGTCGGTGTCCTCCATGCTCACGCTGCTCCGCCTGCTACTCGTCTTCGAGGCCCCAGGAGACACAGAGGAGAGTAGTGGGTCAGTTACTCCCACGGGGGAGAGGGTATCGTCCATCAAGATATCTTCCAGTTTGGATCCCATTTTGGCAGGAACACTGTAAGTGCCAGTTGGTTCAGTCACATTTCCCAGGTTGTCACTGAAGGTGATGGTGCCGTCAGTGAGGTCGAGGGTGGTGGTGCAGGACAGGTCTGTGTGGTGTGGCATCATGTCCTGGGTGCAGTTGTCCAGCACAGGCTCCTGCTTGATGACCCTGTTGACCATGTCAGGGGAGCAAAGGCCTGTAGATGGGACAAGGGACAGTCCGTGTGCCCGGGCTTGCATCTCAAGTTCCTGTGAACGAGAATAAGGGGCAAATTAAAAGAAAATCTGAAAGTAAAATCTGTCATCTTATGCTCATCTTGCAGCTTCCAGTCTCCTTCTCCTGTACACATTTTCTCCCCTTCCCATAGTGACAAGTGCTTGTACTTTGCACACTCCAGGCCTGCAGGTTTTCACCTGAACATCAGTCTCTCCAAGAGGTGGGTGAACACCACCCCACACAGGCCCTTCACACTCCTCCTCAGAACCTACACCAGAGCCAAAACCCAGCACTCTATAGCACAGACATATTGCCCCCAGGCTTCTTCTCAAATCAGTGCCAGGATATGCAAGTTTGGCATCAGGTAAGGTGAGGAAAACATTTAAAAATAGGGGGAAAAAATGAAATAGCAGAAGCCTGTGCTTAGTACTTTTTAAAAAGTCATATGTGAAGGCACAGAATGTATATGTGATCCTTGTCAATTCCTGCTGAGACACTGGAAGGGACATTTCTCACTCTTCAAGTCTGGAAGAGCTGGAAGAGGTCAATCAAAATTGAGCAACACTATTCCTGTGCTGAAAAATCACAAGGAAGTCACAGGAAGGCTTCAGACTTCACACAGAGCCAGGATTTTTCAAATCTCCAAGGAAAGTTTAAATCCCACCTTCACATTTAATTATACGGATGCACTTGACTGAAGACAGATAATAGAAGAATTCACTTAAATGCCCTCTCACAAATACATCAGTAAAAGAGATGGTTTGCTTCTACTTATGCATTATGTTTGGCAATCACAATCACTGTTGTGATGGTGCTGTTTCTGGATATTCCTGTCACTGAGGTTGATTAACAGCCTTTTCCCCCATTTCCAGGCTGAGATAACAAGCTTGTAATGGCACACTGTAAGACTAGAGGAGAAGGTGGAATGAGCAAGCACTTCTTCCATCAGCTAACGGGCCAAAATCAGGAGTTCCTTACTCTGTGCTCAATCAGAATCAACACAAAAAGGGAAAATACACACTTGAGGTTATTTGCTGCCAGTTGTATTGCCCATTATTCAAGGAAGATGAAAGATGTTAAAGAAGTGATCTCACTTAGCTTTGAAACATCACTGCTTGGTGTCACTCTGCAAAAGAGTTCTGTGTTTTTATCATCTCATTCTAGCAAGCAGATTGCTCAATCAAATACAAAAACTGTGCTGAGGCTCAACCCAGCCTGTGCTATTTTAAAGCTGTTTACTTCCACACTTGACTCTCAGGTATTTGCAGCTTCATTATCTCCTTGGTGGATTAGCTGCGCTGTTCAGGGGTCTCCTGGCAGGCTGCAGCTGCATGCAGAGCTCAGCTGTTCGTGCTGCAGAGGAGCAGCAACATGAGGATATCTGGGATATCACTGTCTCCATGTTACATCTTCTTACACCCAATTCTGATACACTTCTTTAATTACTCTTTAATGGAGAGGGGTGGCTATTCAGAGCTGACAACAAAACCTGTGTAGCCTTCAAGGTTAAGTTTTCCTATCCAGCCTGAGGTGAAGTTAAATGAATTAGTTAGAGAAATGGAGTTTTCACTCTTAGATCTCTCTGTAGTACAGAACATTGGGAACCTGTGTGAATCTAACAAGGCAACAACCCACAGAGAAAACATATTCATGCCACCTACTGCTTTTCAGTGCTGAAGAGAACAGTTGTACAGTCCCACAGCCTTCTAGGAGCAGGGAAGACTCCCAAGCAGCTGAATTTAATTTCATGGCTATCAATAAATATATGATATATGAAGTCCCAATTCCTCAGGCCTAGCACTCAGAAAAACGTATTACCATATAAATTGTTTTAATGGCATGGTTTGGAACTAATGCTGGCCATGGTAGAACCAAACTAAACCACTCATAAGTGCTTTTACTAGTGTTAGGATTTTTTTTTTTTTAAACAAGGTATCCTTGGCTTTTTCTGGAAAAATCTCTGCAGGCATCTCAGCACTGGTCACCGTCCATTTAAACACTGGTTCCCTCTAACCCACATCCCTACAAAGGAGCTTCCTCGCCACTGTTTGCAACCACACACTGCAACACCAAGAGCATTTAGAGCTCATTTCTCAGCAAACCTGTATTCTGAGCAGCAGGTGCCTGTTGGCATGTTCCAGCTTCTTCTGCCTGTTCTCCAGCTCCTTGGTGCGCTGCTGTTCCCTCTGCAGCTTGCGGATGTAATCCACCGACGCCTTCAGGATCGTCCCCTTGTTCCAGCGCATATCCCTGGGCAATCAACACAGAGGAGAAGTTAAAGCTCTCAGGGAGACTCTGTTTCATAGCTGTTCCCTTCATACCTGTATGCTTATTCTGACTTTATGGATAGAGAAGGTATTTGCAGTGCACTAGAGGGGGCTGGAGCACAGCCCTTGGGAAGTATATTTGCTTCAGAGAGAGAGGCTGCTGCATCATGTTCTCCTCACATTATCTTACTTTCTTTAAATAAGCAAAAACCACCTTACTGCAGACTATCAGAGTAGGTTGATGCTGAGATACTGTCTTGCTGGCCTTGGAGCAATCTGCAGAGCCTCTTTGCAGAGTAGCTCTCAAGGTGCTCCAGAAGCACCTGCCTTAAAATACTGGAAACTCTCCTCAAAAGCATCACAGGGCATTGACTTAGATTTAAGTGGACTTTTAAACTCCAGAGCAAGGAGGGTTCCTCACTATTGAATCAGCACTGGGAAAGTGTAAATACAAGCTAAAAGCAGCAAAATTATTGTAAAATTATCTAAAATAACATCTTGGAAATTACAACAAGCACTGGCAAATTATCAGTGAACAGACACACAGCTACACTCTTTACTTTCCTTTTTCTTTTTTTCCTGGAGGGAAGGGGAATGTGATGGCTTCCCAGACAAACTGCCCTCCATTTTCACTGAAAGAGGCACTGGTTCTGTTTTGTCAAGCACTGCCATCTAACTAATTAAAAGGATCATTTAGCAAGACATGCAATCAGCTAAAGCCAGGCCAGTATCCCATTATAAACATAAGCAGGTTCCAAAATGGGAAAATGAACCCCCCCAAAAATCCAAAAAGAATATAACAGAACCTTCAAGTATTTCTACAGTCATCAAGTGCCAAGAGCAACAAGAAAACACAGGCTTTTTTTATTTTAAGTTCTTTTTCTTTCAACTGCTCCCTCCCACAGTCTCCCTGTGCACATTATACTTACGGGTCATTTGACTTGGGTATCAAGGTGCCCAGTTCTTTTATACGATCATTAATGTTAAATCTTCTCCTTCGTTCAACTTGAGGAAGAACAGCACAGATGTTACAAGTAATATTCACACTAAATTACAACATATCAAGTGTTTCATCAAAGATTTCTTTAGGCACCTTTGAAATGTTCACCTGAAGCTTAAAATCCAGTGATAATTTATTTTGCTCTCCTACACACTGACACACTAAGACAGAAGTTCTGTCTATCCTGTAAATTTTGGGACTGCTGAAGTCACAGAGTTTAACTGTGACTCTAAAAATCAGGATGACTGAGAAGCAAATATTTTCCTCGGGAAAAGCATCACAGATAAATTCAGAGACAAATACTTAGATGCTCAAGGAAATCCCAAAGCCAGAAAAGGGACAAATGGCACAGTTTCTTTTTTAAAGCACTTCCATGTGCAACACTTTGAGGATCCAAAAGTCAAATTTAAATACCAATTTTCCTGTATTACCTTTTCACACTATGGAAAAGGCTTCTGAGTGGTTCAAGGCAGGAAAGAGTTCCTTTTTTTCTACTAATACAGAGCATGAAAGGATAAGTTATGGATACTTCAAGTCATAAGATGTTCATTATTTTAAAATGCTTTTTTTTCAACTTGGAAATGCATGTTTCCTTCAAAAATGAAATTTATAAAATTGTCACACTGAGGATGCACACTTTTGTTTAAGTCACAAATCGATCACATATCTAATATAAAAAAAAATTAGAATTAGAAAAGGAAAATTGTGCAGGGTGGATTTGTTGAAAGCAACTGGGCCACATGTTGCTCGCAGCAATTCCATTGATAATAACCCCCCATTCACTTGGCTTATTAAAAAAATTAAAACAGAATTAAAACTCAATAGTAGATTTAAGCACATATTTCACAAGAATTTGAGATATTTGATCTATGGGCATAGCACAACGAATTAGTGTTTTATACTACGTGCAGTACCTCATTTAGATCTAAAAGATTAGTATTAGAACACCTAATGACCAAAACAATTCCTAGAATTGGTGCAAAATGCAAAGAACCAAAACTTACTCAAGTTGTGATTGTCTTTCTTCTGCCTCTCCTTAGCCAACGCTCTCGCTTCCGACTCTGTAGGAAAAATACATGCTGTGCATGTGAATGGAGGAATTAGAATGGAAATAATTCAAACACAACATTTCACTCTGTGAAATCCCTGCACGGGGAAGCCTGATGGATATTTGTCACACCAATCATTACACCCATTCCAAGGAGCAGGAAGGGCCTGTGGATGCCAAAACACAACACTGGGAGTGAGCTTCACCTCTGCACCTGTGGAGCATCTCTTCCCACACTTCCCAGAGTGACTTCCATTATGGGAATGTTTCCCACGGAGGTCCTGACTCAGCAAAGTATTTGAGGACAGCAAACTGCTGAAATCCAACATACCTTCCCCTACTTTTGCATACATATCCTATGGGAGCTGGACCAGAGGAACAGCATGTTTATGGCATTGCTGCCTGCTCAGGATGTGACACAGGCAGGAGTCAGGGGCTCTACTCACCCAAATTAAGGCTACATCCTTCTGTGGCACGTGCACACACATCACCACAACACTCAAGGGATAACTTAAGTGACCTGTTAAAAACAGTGTATTTTACAGCTACACTAACTGTTCCTATTATATGGAAAAAAAAAAGGTGATAAATTCAACACCTTTCTTAGCAATAAAGTTGGAAACCAATGGTTCTTGCTTTGGGAAAAGCAAAAAGAAAAGTAATGACAGCTGTGCTGCATAGAACTTGTCTTCTTGACTCGTAACTGCTCTTCACCTTGCTCCACACGTTTATTACCTATTATTTATTATTAAATTATTATTGTTATTATATTCTATAATAATTATATAAATATTAACTTCAGCATGCAATAGTAAAGGCAACAGCAAAACATAATTTGTTATTTTCAGTTCGCATTTGATTTTAAGTTTCTCAAGCAATTTTAAGTCTTTTCTCTTTGCTCTACCCCTTTTCTGTTTTGATGTATTGAGGATTTCCATAAGACCACTTCATTCACCATTTCCCCTCTCTTTCTGCCTTCTTGGCCTGAAGCCTTACACAAGCACCTGCAGCAAATCCACCAGCCTGGACGTCCAAGCTGGGGTCAGTTTGCACTCTAGAGCCCCTTGAACTTTCTACACTTGAGGCAAAGAAATTGCCTGTAACACAGAAATTTTAGTAGCTCTCCTCCTTTCCCATCCTCCTCTTACAGAGTTCCATCTCTGTGTAAGCTTTGCTTTTTCTAGCAGCCACAAATTCTTGTGCACTTCATGTGTCTTCTTTTGGTGCTGAGCTCAAATTCTGTGCAGTCCTACAAATTCAAGTATCTGCCAGCTCAGAGAGGTGGCATTTCCTCCTGGCCTATTAAAACTGCTCTGCTTAAACTAATTCCTGCCCAGAACCTGCTTTGCAACTGAGTCAGCCCATAAGTTTTCACAACAGAAACCCAGAAAGATGACAGACAAGAAAGAAACCAGGCCTCTACCCTACTGCATAGTCAGTGACTCCATGTTTGGCTTAAGAACAGGCATTTCTGGGCATTAAGATGATTTTGTCATGATTTTGATTGGTTCTAGAGTGGATCTCCATTTGTTCAGCCTACAGAAAACCTTATCTGGTATATGTACCCTATGTGTGGTTATATCCTTTCCAATGAGCACAAATAAAACATGCCTGAGAATATGAAACTTATTATTTGTTTTAAACTATCTCACTTCTGTGCACATGTGCATGAGAGGAAGAGGCTTTTAGTGCCCCACTCTCCTGCCCCTGCCTCCCACAGCTTGTTCAGAGCACTGCTGGAGGAAATGGCACAACAAAAAAATTTCAGGATTACTTCATTTCTATCTTAACTTAGAGATGCATATTCATAGAACCATAGAATGGCTTGGGTAGGAAGGGACCTTAAAGATCATTGAATTCCAACTCCTCAAGTGCCTAATTTTACATTTTAAAGGATTTATGTGTCCATATTCCATATTATAACAGGTTATTTGTTTATTACTGCCCTCCCCTACTAGAGTAAAGCCTCAATGTGTACCATTCCTTGACATGAATCCCAGAGAATCCAGAGGTGAAGTTGTTACAGTTTAGTGTTGACAGAGCAAACAACAAGCCTAAACTAGAAAACATCTCTGGAAATGATGCATGGAAGCTTCCTGGGACAGAACATTTTCAATGTGCAGGTGTGACTGTAACAATTAGGGACTTGATCTGAACTTGTGACAGTGAACACACACATGCCCACACATGAACACAGGCTAAAAGTAACTATTCATCTCGATATTCTTTCTCATAACAGAAATTATGTCCAGTATCACCTGAATTCAAAAAAATTACACTATTACTCCAAGGTGGTATTTTAGATGTATTTACCTGTGAGCTCCCTTTTTATGTTAGGAAGATTAGCTGGACATGAGTTGCTGATGTTTAGTCCTGGAGGAGGCATGCTTTGGTTGCCATAAAGGTCAATCAAATTGCCAGACACAGGCAACTGGAAAAGATAAACAAGAAACAGCATCATTTGGTTTGCCCTTATGAATGCCTTTGTATAGAAGAAGAGAGTCAGGATCTGCTAAGAAATCTGTGCACTTTTCCATGTGCAAACAGAGAGTGCAAGAAAGTCAGCAAAAGTCACAGATATGAACAGGCATGAGGAATAAAACATCTACACTGGGCAAATTGTCTTCTCTCTCCTCAAAAATCTGCAGACATTTTACATATAGGAGGTAAAATGCTGATGATACTGCTGTATTGCACCTTATTTTTCACTAAAACTATTACATCTATATCCTCAAAACTTCTTTCATATCTGAAAAAGCCTACAGAACTCTCCCAGAGAAAGCCCCCCTTTTTCCAGGGATATGTGAGTGGAAGTACTTTGCAAGTTGTCACATGCCTGAGGAAGAACACTGTATTAATTAATCACATTTTTCATGTGATTTGAAAGCTACCTACACAGAAAACATTTCAGTTTACTTTGTTTTTTGCCTTACATAACAAGAACACGCCTTAGTAGAAGGGAGATTATTTTTACATTAAGTTTCCTCAATTACTTGTTCACTCCGCTACGTTTATTTAGGTAAGTTTAAGCAAGTAGATTTATACAGAAATAGGACAATATTCCAAGAAGACCTATCAAAGCTATCCCTTTGAATTGAAATGTATTTAAAGAAGCTTACAATTATCCTGAGTGGATTATTTTACCCATCTCTTGTTTGTTTTTGAAAAGACAGGTATAAAACTCTCTGATATCTTATCTGAGTGGCAATATTCTTATCATCACTGCTGCAAAGAAAACCAGTCCCTCCAAGACACTGATCCTGCAGAGATTAGAGTAAGTATTAACTTTGTACCCATGTAAATAATGCTGGTGAATACAATGCAGTGAGTCACAGCCAGGACTACTGAACTCCTACTGATGGTCTTTGCCAGACTGGGGCCTAAGAAAATTTCTCTGCCATATGGAAGCAGATGAAATAGAAGTTGATATGTGAAGTACCACCAGCTAAAGCCATGCTGATACTTGTTTTGAACAGACAGTGGCCAACAACAAAACCAAAGTCCGCTCAGTCAATCTTTAAACAACAGAGGAAAAAATGTAACTTAATTCTCACTAAGATTCAGCCTTATGAAAAAAATAATGAAGAAGAAAAAAAGGAACATCTAATAATCCTGGTTGTGATCTACACACATTAGTGTCAGGGTGACCTCTCCATCTCACTGCTCTACAAGGCTGACCCTTGTCTCTTTGGGTCCCCCAAACGCATCCCTGACACCGGCACAGAGAGAGCGTCACACACCCTTCTGACTTGGATGTGCTCATTCTATTCATGCTCCCAAGCATGGGGAGAGCACAAAGACCTTGTCTGTAGCCCAAGGACTTGAAGTTCATAACCAGACATGTGAAATCTAATTAGGAATTTCAAGGAATTTAGGGGGAAAAAAAAAAGATTTTTTGTAGAAAACTAGAAACTGGCATCTCGAAGCCTGGGTAGAGCAGCCAGGTTGTAATGAAACGTGGAGAACAGTTAAAGTCACCAAGCTGCTTTCCTTACTGCAAGATGGACCCTGATTGTTATAACAGTTTGTGATTGATTTTCTTCCCCAAAGGTGTCAAACACTGTGCCAGATTTCCATGTAAATAAACAGGACCAGTGCAAGCAATCAGCACAAAAGGGGACAGTGAAGGCAGGCAGCAACTGCTGAACATTCACACGTGTGTGGCTGCTAAAGGCTGTACACAGGAATGCTTATCAAGGAAATTCACATTAGGGGGAGATGCCCACAGCCTCCACTTAAATCAGTGATCCATGAGCAAAGAGACTGATCAACTTCTTTCTCTGACCACTTTTCCCAGCATCCAACCTCCACAGGTCAAGGCTTCAGTTGTAACATTTTCCTGTGTATGGTCCATGCTCAGCACGAGCCTCTGAGAGGCCTCTTCTCCAGGATGGCTGCAAGTCACGTCTTTGGAACTAACATATTATTCCTTTCAAAGGAAAGCATAAAGGACATGCAACACTCTGTGTCATCTCACATAAAATACCTGCAGTTAAAGATAAGTTAAAATCAAGGCATGTCCTCTGTTCACAATTATGTAACAGCTTCCAGAGGAATAAAATCAGTTGACTAAAGTAAAGCCCATAATCACTAGTGCAGAGTTTAGGGAACTGGGAAAGGGGAGAGGACCCCTGTGCTGAGGGCATTGGTTTGAGATGGACAAGTGTGGTGAGCACACGAAAGCAGCCACTAGATTTATATGGGGCAAAAAAAATACCAAAAGGGGTTTATTATGTGCTCATTGCAGTGACACCTGGGTATTTATTTCCAATGTTTGTTATTGGAAGAAACTAGAAAAACTGCAATGTTTGCAAGCATTTCAGCTCTAAGACAGTTGACCCTTTCATCACTATCTGCAAGTACAAGATGGGAAACTTCCACAGCCATTTCATAGGAAAGATGGAGTCTCAAACTTAGAGAAAGGCATGGAATTTTCTGGAGCTAAAGAGGCTCCTTCCCTGTCTTCTGCAAATTCTAGCATGCTTCCAACCTAAATATGGTTTTCCTTAAGGCTTTCTTAGCTACTTCTGGCTAAGAAGAAATCTAAACACAGGACCTTTCACATCATCCACCTTTACTCTTCCAAAGAGCAAATTAAGGAAGAGTGGCTTATGCCAGGCTTAGCATCTTATCTTCATTGAAATAGCATGGTTGAAAATGCCTTCATTTGTGAGATTTCATGTTTCAAGGCCTTGGCTTCATGACTTGCACAAACACACCAAGTAAAACAAATTTTAACCTTCCTATCGCTTTGCATCTGCTTCTCTTTTTTTTTAATAATGGCTTTTATATAACAGAAATTTGAAATATGCTAATTATGACTGCAGAATCATCATAGTGTACATTCATGGGAGTCTGAAGCTTTAATTTCTCCTCCACTACTCCAACAAAACAAGCACCCACATTCTGTCTAAAATCACTGAGACATCAGCTGAGTGATCAACAAGGCTGTTTCTAAGGTACCAGTACACACTGGACTGGATTCTGCACCCCAGCTTGTGCAGCCCACAATGTATTGTGATGTTCCCTTATCTACAAAAGCACATGCTCAGCAGCAGTCCCTGAAACAAGACTCCTCTACTCCTGTGGAGTTTAAATTCCAAAGGAAAGCCACATTAAGAAGTGGAGCTGCACCTATTCACAGAGCTTTCCAGTCAGGTTCTTGCTAGAATTCATTAGTTGCATGAATTAGTTGTCATCTCCATGTGGAACACAAGAGCACTTAACAAAGTACTTGGTAATTCAATTAGTCACATCTACACAGAAAACCTTCTCTACAAACTAGTGACAATTCTGTGATACTTTCCACCACAGATATTATTCCACCAAATACCAAAGCTGACAAACACTTCCACAAGCAGTTGACTGCAATGGGCCTTTTTCAATTCAGGGTACTTGGAAACTTCCCTTAGCTTGCTCTGCACAGAAATCTCTGATTTTGCTTATCAATTAAGTACTGTTACCAACTGTAACAAACTGGTCCTTTTGTTCTTTGTTGGTTATGGAACAACAACTGCCTTTGTCACAGTCTCAGCACAGCTATTTATAGGTTGTGTCTCTTTAGAGACCATTTCCTCTCTTGATTTCTCCCACCTCTACTTAGCTCAGTCTATAGATATTAATTCCTTATTAATAAAATGTTGTGTGTTTAAGAGCCAAGTCTTGTCCCAAAAAGAAAAGTGTCAGTTGCATCGGGTTCCTTTTTTATCTAAACCATTGTTCAGAATGATGGTTCAACTTCCATCTCTTCAGGACTGATACCAGGTTAATTCAGAGACTGAAATATGCTTTTTTTTCCTCCAGCAATTTAACTGTATTAGTAAAGAAGTCAATTTCACTGTTTCATACCCTTATTTTTCAGACTTCACCACATAGAGTGGGAAAATTCTGAAATTCCACAGTAAATCTGGATGAGGCAGTCTTAACAAGGCTTTTTGCCCTGAACATTGACTACAGGGACTCCTCACACCAAAAGAGTGCAGAGTATCAATCTGTCCTTGTCTGGAAGCAAAGAGCCACTGCTGGGGTCCCTGTGAAATGTGAAAGGAATAAAAGCACAAAGACAGCCAAGTCCCTTCTGAATTAAAGGGTCCCAATCCAATGGAGCTTCAGAGAAAGAACTCCTGAAGAACCTCATCCCTCAGTGAAATTAAAAAAAAAAAAAAGAGATTAACTATTTGAAAGCTATCTTTTGACAGTTTTTTGAGGTTTTCTCTCAAATTCCAGGAGAGCTGCACTTTGCAAGCCATCTTAGATTAAAAGACAATTTATTCTCTCCAGCAGGACTGTGCAGCTATTTGCCTGGGTACTCAAAGGGCACTATTTAGAAAGGGAAGCTGGTGGGCCGCTTCCTGCGTCATCCACCACGTCTCTGAGAGGGCTGTGGGAATCTGTGGGAGCACAGGACTAGGTTAACATGACATCAGACAACTACTGTCAGCAAATGTAAACCTATGCTACAAAATCAATGCTCTGTGGTAAGCTGTAAATTTTGGCACTAGATAAAACAGAAACAGACGCCAGCACTGGCAGACATCTACTCAGCCAGATCTAACAGCACTTAAGCCTAAGGCAAAAAATTCACTGGAGCTACCCTCCACAGAAGATCAAAATCAGATTATGCCAGAAGTATGATTGTATTAATTCTCAAAGCAATGTGAACCAAACCGAAAGAGCCACTTAGAGGAAACCTGTGCCTTCCCTCAGTGCTTCCTGCACCTCTGTGTTCTTGTCCTTTATCACAGGCTTCTCACGTCCCCTGCCCTGTCCAGTTTTTAAGCTTCTTTATTCTGTCCCCGTTTGTTTTGAAGAGTGCTTTTTAAACTTTTTTTTATCCTGCTAAATTCTGTAACATCTTTGCTGTCGTCTGGCTGGAGACTTCTCTCCAATGGAAACTGGGCTGAGCTAAAGCTGTGATGTTAGAGATAACTGTTAGAGTGTCCCTGGACAGGGATGCTAAAACATGGCATAGAATTTCTTACATGAATATGACAACATATGGGAAGCTGGGATGCCAGAGGTTCCTTCCTTTCTGAAGCCAAGTATAAAGTCCATGGCAATCTTTAATATCAATGGGAATGAGCTACTCCTGGTAGCACCGTTTACTCCTCTGTTGTAATCCTCTCACGACTAACTTGGAAATAAGAAAAGCAGAATTGTCCTTTGTATTCCCTCGACCTCACTCCAGCTTGTATTTTTAAATTCAAGTTTTTCATTGCAACTGTATTACCTTAAGCTCTTCAAAGGAAAACTAATTACACTCTACAAAACAATGCAATAACTACTTAATTGCAAGGAAAAAAGACATGCAGCAGTTTTGCTTCCTCCCAAGGAAAGACAATTAGACTTAACAGGGAAACCAGAAGGAAAGGACTGCTGTACCGTATTCGCCATTTGCAGGGCTGGGTCCACCAAGCCGAGGATTTCCTCATTATAACTTGACTCCAAACTAATTATGTCATCGATCACATCATCCATCTGTAGCAGAAAAGGTGGACAAAGAAAAACAGAACAGTCATCACAATCACTGGCACACAGGAGCCTGACAAAGCCCTGCAGCCACGCAGCAGAGGTGCCTGTGCAGCTGTGCGACCCCCCAGCCATGACTCCTGCTATCCAGGCAGGGTACTCAGGTCATGGCAAGGCTGAGGCTCCATGGTCTAACCCCCTCCTCCCACCAGCAGTTATCCTGCACTGCACTACCTGCCCACAGACACACTGTTCCTCCCAGGAACAGCGGAGGAGGAAGCTGCCCGTGGAACAAGTGACTCTAAGGACATGACTCCCTCTCCCCCTGCAGCACTGCCTGCCTCCCCTCCACCTCCTCCCTGCGTGGCACCAAAACCTGTGCACAGACAGGAACACACAGCCCTGCACACTGCAGGGAAGGAGGGGAAGGAAGCAAAGACTTGCTGCCTGCAGGACAACAGCAGAATCCATTGGATTCCTGTCCCTCACACACCCTCCCAGCAAGCACCACCCAAGGGCAGCTCAGAGATGATTTTAGGTGGTACAAGACATCTTTCTGGGGCAGGGCTGGAAGGTGCCTCCACGAGCTCCTGCACAGGCGAGAGAAGCAGCCTTTCAAAGCACCCACACACACAGGTGCTCCAAACTGTCCTGCAGGATTGACTATTTCAGGACAGGACCAACTATTTTGTTTCTGCTCATTATAAAAAAAGGAGCTCAAATGACACAGATCTACAAAATCAATGCATAATGGTGATGCTAGAAGTAGCAGTACATGGGATTTTTTTATCAGCTCCAGAAAGTGTGATCACAACAAATTACATTGACTGGAAGTGAGGGCAAGAAAGGAACTAACAGTTACAGCCCATACCCAAAGGCTTGTTACTGTTTTTGGTATGAAATAAAAAATCTTAGTTAAAAAAAATAATAAAAATATAAAGGAGTGACTACTGAGAATGAATTACCACGGAAGGATTAACGCTTTTTCATATAATTTTTTAAAATGCAAGCGTGATCTGCATAGAAATATGGACTTGGAAACTACCAGGGCAAAAACACATCCATGCAGTTTTAGAAAATCCAATTAGAAAAGATTTCCTGAAATAAGACCATAAAGCATGGTTGATGTGTTCTTCTGCTCTGGCATTACAGTGCTAGAACAGCCCAAGGCTTTCCTGGATATCTTCATGCACTTTTGACATCAATGCTAATAAACAACGTTGTTGTTTTGTGCTTTCAATACATCTTATATTCAACTTTCTCAAGACACTATGGGGCAAGCTTGTTTTGCAACATAATATGAAATAAACATGCTCATTTAGAAAGGGGACCTGTGCTCCACCTCCTGTGTCATCCAGTACCTGCATGCATGATGCTCGTGAGTGTGTATTCAGAGCCGGGCACTCACTCTCAACCCTGCTTTGCTCTTCAAATTTATAAAATCCCTGCAGAAATAAAAAGGAAAAAAAAAAAAGAAAAGAAAAAAAAAAAAAAAGAAGAAAAAGCAAAGCATGGATCTGAGTTCATGGCACAGTCTCAGTCCCAAAAAGAGCACAAATGAAATAGTGTCATGCACACATGTTCCCGATGACACAGCAAAGTGAAGCTGTAAATACTCTGAAGAAAAAAATATTTGTGTACAACTGGGGAAATAGGATGGAATTATCATTTCTTTTCAAACTAGGGAGCACAAGTATTTCCCTTGCCTGTGCAAAATATGTTCTGTAATAACCATTTCCCCAAGTTGTGACACAGTTTCCTCATGGAATGCAATGTACTAAAAATCTGGTACAAAGGCTTGAAGGGGGGAATGAGGGGACAGAGGAACTCTACAATTGTCTCCTATTTTTTATTTTACAAAAATACTGACATTATTGTTATACTTGTTAATATATTCCCAATAATTTTCTTTTGGTGCCTGAGCACACAGGTAACATCTAAGTTTCTGCCAGCAAACATTAAGACAAAGTTGCAATGGACTCTCGGCAGAGGCTATTAAAGTCTTATACTTGCAGCACTGGAACAGCAATCAGTAACATTTCAGAGCATATTAGCTGGGATAATGTGGCCTCCCAGCTACATAGGAGACTTGCTCAAATTTTACCATAAAAATACCTAAAATGTCTCAAAAAAGCTTTGTGTTTCGTCAGTTATTTTTGCTATGCTCTTTGCTCTTTCTACACGAATGAGCCATAAATAACATTATTCCAGAAAGCTACAGCTTACAAAGCTGCTTTGTATTCTCCAAAGGTCAATTATTCACTGTGTGCATCATAAACAGGGTGGGCAAAAAAAAGAGTAGTTTTAGTAAGTATAAACTAGCTAAAATAGTTCAAACAAGTGGAAGTTCAAGGGACACATTTTTTTTGCCAAAAATATCTATTAACCAGGCAGACACAGAGGTAGCAGTTACATTTTCACAATGAAAAGATAAACACGACATCTTAACAGTGAGCAAATATGGTTTAACAGAACTCAATTAAAGCAGATGGCAGCTCCATTTTATTGAAGAACACGAAGAGGAGGGTGCATTACCTCTTTCTCACAGTTGGAGTTGAGGGTGAGCATAGCCATGGGGCTGTTGGGCGCGCTGCTCCCGGTTCCAGGCGGCATGACATGATCCCCAGGCTGGTTTGGACATGGCAAGCTCAGAGCTTGGTTGGCATGTTTATTTGCTAGAGTGGTAGAGAGGTACTGCTTTACCTGCTGCCGCTGGGCCTGCTGAATGTGGTACTTGGTTGGATTCTCAAGGTGAGTCTGCACCTGCACAATTAAAAAAGGATTTTATTGTTTTACAACATCATTATTGCAGGTGCTGTGGATTTGAGCTATACATTTGTGATAGAAGGACCAGCTATCTGACGAAGCACAAGCCTGTGCAGCTCCAAGGAAGTCCACAGAGCTTCACTAACTCACATTCAGTGGCAAAAAGTCAGTTTATGACCCAGTCTTTCAACAACTGACTTACTATTGGTACATCAAGAAGTGCCAGCTATTTTTCTCCAACATGAGATTTCTCACTTAAAACCAACGCTCAGGTTTCCAGTTGATACAGACACTCCAGAACAGACAGTTCCGAGTTCAGACCTTCAGCTATGCGACATTTAGTTTCCACTAAAATATGCAGAAATGAGTTGTGCTGCAGGACTCATTTTACTTGTTAGTAGCTAACAATTATAACCAAGTAGTATGGATTGCTGTCCTTGATCCAATGTCAAATAGCAAAGAGATAAAAGAGTTTGTTATTGGTGGTTTAGGTATTGAATGCTTGGGTTTTTTAAAATTAATACATTGGTTAAAATAAAAGAAGAAAGGAAGACACCTTTTTCTCCCTACAGATTATTTATACCTCAGATATACAGCCTAAATCATACACAAATAAGACAGCCTGTTTATAAACACATCATGCAAATAAGATGCAAGAAAAGAAGTGTTTCAGTTCAGATCAATCACTGTCGTCAGCAACAGCTATTTTTGTATTTAAAATAAGCTTCTCAGTACTCAGAAATTTTCTATATACAAAACATGAAAAACTTCATACCCAACAACTGTTGAGCACTCTAAATAAGCTAGGGAAGAAAGGCCATATTTTTCCTCTAAAAATTACCACCATATCCTGGAAACTCTTTGTCACCTTTCTTTGATCATTAACGTTGTTATCAGAAGGTAGAGAACAAACCAAAATACAGCAATACTCTGAAAAGTTATTTTGTTTTAAAACAGTTCCATTACAGTGACTTTTGCCATTACAAGTGACCACGCAGGTCCCCCACTTATTGGCGTGAAAGAAATTAAATAAAGCATCCAAGACACCAGAAAAGGATTTCCTGTACACTGAACACCTTCTTAGCAACAGGTTTTACAATAAGTCTCCAGTAACAACTCACCTGATAATGATTATATTCAAGCATTTCCAGCATGCTACTGAGAGGTTGCAAGAGAAGTGTCTGAAATATCCTTTGTCTGTCCTACTCCAGTTTGAGGGATCCACATATGGCAGCACAAAAAACCCCAAAACAGCAGAAGAAACTTGATGGCCACTGCTCAGACTTATAGTAACCTACGCTAATTAGCCATGCAAGTGGAGAAACAAACAGTTCACACAAGGGCTCTTCTTGAAAGTTATGCAAGTTTAAGTTAAGCTCTAAGTATTGGTATTTTTTTTCCCCTGGCTTTGATGTCATGCTTTTTCATAAACATAAAAGGACCTTTTAAGTGATGGGCTATCAAAGTCAGATTGACAGTTCGCTCAAGGCTAATTCGCTATTCAGCTTTCGTTCCAGTCGTACTAACACACAATGGTAGTTTTCTTTAGCAGTAAGGTTAAAAGTTTTTAAGTACAGCATAAGAAATAACTGAATAAATGCCCCAGGAGCCTAATGCATATTCCCTGGCAGTGGGTGCCCTGGATAAACCCACAGGGCTCTGCAGTCCTGTACTCTGCTTCCCAACGCAACCCAGGACCTGCAGCGGAACACAAAGCACTTGAAAAAGCTCTACCCCATCCTCAGCTTCCCTGGTGCTTCAAAGCCATTAATTCTGTCTCAACCCAGAGCTGCAAGAAGTTTTCCAGTTCAGGAATGGCTGACAAAGGGCTAATGCATGTTCCAAATGCACTTACCTGCACTTGGGCACAGTCCCTACACCTTTCAGAACTTTGTCTTTCTATCCAACTCCTTGACAGAAGTCTGTACTCAAACACAGGCACAGAAACTGCTCAACTGGCATTATTTTCCAAAGTCTCAGCTCACAGGGAAGCACATCAAGATAGCATTTCTAGAGAGTTTAATCTGCTTTGTCGCACTAAATCACAAGACAACACAATACCAAAGCCTGCTGTGATAAGTACAGCACTTTGTCAGTCCCAAACTGCATTATCGATTTTCCTATCACCAGTGCTAAGAGCTACACTAACCAGATAAGTTTATTTTTCACTAAATTTTCATCTTCCAAGTAGATACAGTTGTCAGTAAACAAGTTGTTTTTGTAACACTTATCTTTGAATATGTTATTTTAAAAAACAAGCCCTACTCGCCTGACAGAATCTGCACATTCCTTTTCCTCCACAGGCAGAGACACAGCTGTTCTCCATGCCAGGATGGTGCACCCATTGCCTGTCCACCCTCCACACTCCCAGGAGAGATACCAGCAAAATTCCAACATCTCAACACTGCACCATCAAATATTACATTATTTATAATATATACCAATACACTGAACTGACTCCACTACATGTCAAGTTTTGAAACACATACTGCCTGACAGGATTTTTGTTGGCAAAACACAAACTTATTTCACAAGAACATACTCTCCCTATGATTTTGTTGTGCTATTCCACATTAGAATATCTTGCATTATTTTGCTACTCAATTATTAATTTATTATTTTAATCCATAGCTCCCCGAACTTTCACGATCGAATACAAAAACATAGAATCTCCAGACAGAGGAGAATGTGATATAAGAATTCCCACAAGGACAGGAGTTCCCACAGGACTGAAGGAGCTTTACAAGTGTTCCTTCTTGGACAGATGTACCACTTTCAACTGCCCTTGGTGTGGCCAAGCATGAGACCCAGCTGGCTACGCAGAAGAAACTTGAGTTTGCTTCTGTGTTGTGCCACTGGCTGGCCCCCTGAGCTGCCTTAGGAGCTCCATCATGGAAATCTGGTGGGGCCTACCTTTATGAACTCTGTGCTGTTTGTTGAGACTAACTCTGTCTTTGGCCTTGAGCATCCTTTTCTGCAGTCTCCACATCAAAGGCAGCCCAAATGTGCCTACTTGAGCAAACACCCCAAGATGCCCCAGAGTCAGCCTGTAGATAAGCCATAAAGCACTCTTCCTTTCTGACAGAATATCTCACGAGCAAAGAGCTGAAAAAAAAACCCCTTACAATGAAATTCCACTACCCTGAACTTGAAACTGTGAATAAAAGCTTTGACTTAAGATCTAATTTTGGTTCTCAGCCTCTCATAGCCTTTTGGGTGAAGAATAGTTCTTGTTGTTCTTCCAAATTCATGAGACACAAAGTGCAAGATGACAAATTATTGGTTTGGATACACTTCCTAAGAAATGTGACCGAATGAGGACATGAAAGGAAAAATAAACCAACTTGAAACCAAATCCTCTGGATCTCCAACCCTCTGTCTCCAGGCATCTCAACCGAAGTTTTGCTGTACCATTACTAAACTGAGTAGAACATTGCTTTTTGGGTATTTTTGTGTTGACAAGAACTAATGTAATATCATCTGCAGAACTTCAGAAATGAGCTAAGACAAGATGGCAAAACAAGACAAATTTATCACACTATAGTAACAGAAGAATTTGGCTACAAGGGTAAAACACTGCCTTAGAAGTAGAGCCCCAAAACTCGTTTAATCCCAGAAGAGCCTTCAATGCCAGCTCAGTAGCATCTCCACTGTTTCCACGAGCTGGCCCCAGCACCAGGCACTCCTGCACTACGAGTCTCATTGTCAGCAATTCAAGTTCCATCTGCTCTTGCCATGCTGACATTGAGGAGGATCTTTTTTCTTGAGGTGAAGCACAGAGAAAAGCAGTACAAAGAAATCAACTTGACTGCACTCACATGTAACCCAGCTTAGGCCCTATGAGGCTGAGTTGAGCTGGAAAGGCTTTGGGTGGAAACACCCTGATTACTCAGCACTCACCTCTCAAACTTTGGAGTATCCTGGAGAAGAATATCTCAAGCAGGGGAAAGGCTTTCTCATACCTTCACTAATCTTGAAATCTGACTGCTAATTCCAGTGCATACATCCAGTTCAAGCTTCTGAGTAGAGGAAAAACAGCTCTTGAGAAGCTGTCTACATTCTTCCACATCACAGAAACAACAGTAATAACCCATTTACATAGAGCAGATTTTCCAAGATTTACCCAGCCCTTGGGTCTAGTGTCAAGCAAGTAAACATTTAATCAATAGCTTTCACTAGCTTTAAGCACACACACCATATCAGTGGGAATTTTAGGGGTACTTCCAAGTACATTCTTCAAAATCCACATTATATTACACATCAGTATATCTCTGAGTAGACCCACACACGTCCTTCAATTTCCAAAAGTAAAAATGCTTCCTATTACAGTGATTGGGGGCTCAGGAGTTTAAACACAAAGCAAAGCATAGCTGTGTGCTTCAGCACAAAGCACATGGCTCAAGCAGTTCCTCTGCACGAAGCCAACACAAACAACTGAAACAATACTGCTGATACGTGCTCCTTCTGTCAAGTCTTGCTGGGAATCACTCAGACTTAATTTACTAACAGCTTGCTAATGATGGCAAGAACTTGGAACAGTGCTACGTGGCAGCAGAGTGATGCACCACCGCTCCCAGTGGGTATGCACAGACCAAATCCCTTCTGGAGAGGCACCCAAGAGAGTTCACTCTCAGGCAGACACAGGCCAGGGAAGCCTAATGGATTGGCAAATGCATTTTGCATAGCGTAACCCAGAAACTAAACAGCTAACAATAAAACTAACAGGGAACTTATAGCAGAATAAAAATATTAAATGAACTGTGGCATTGCTACCAATCATCCTCTAGGAAAACTTCAAGGTCACAGAATCACAGAAATATTTAGGTTGGAAAAGACCTTTATGATCATCAAGTTCAACCATAGTTGGAAGTTGATTCATTGCTGTCGGATCAAGCTTTGAGGCCCTGGCACATCTGGATTAAGGTAACTAGTCTAAGTTAGTTGGTCTGAGTTTCCTATACACTCCTGAATTTGTCTTCGCACAGGTTTGATTTCTTTGCACCTCTGGGTAACTTCTGGAAGCCAGCACAAACCCAGCATATCTTGTGTTGAGAGTATTTCTTCAAGGTGGAACACCAAGTATTGGTTTTCCCATCTCAGTCACCACTTCAAATCACAATGTCTTACTTGTCCCATCTACAAGTACTGCTGCTTTCAAAGCAAAGCTCAAGATGCCCCAAATCCTCTTTTGGTGCAACACAAGTGACCAAAGGCCACCACAATGCCAGCAGTTCTAGGCTGCCCCACTGTTGTGGCCCCCACTGGCTGGGAAGGAGCATATTCCTGTTCCCAAAACCACACAGAAGGAGACTTTTCTCACCAAAAACATCACTGAAGCTTCCTGTGACAGTAAAGCCACAGCACTCCACGCTTTATTTAAGCAGAGATGGGATCAGGCACAGGGACATAGCAGAGATGTTCAGAGGACAGTGAACCAAGGGGGAGGAAGACTCTGCTCCCCATCCCATCCCCTTTTTTTTTTTTTTTAATTAAAAAAACCATTTGTTTAAAGTAAATTC
>VZRZ01008145.1:250686-324799 GCA_013398175.1 Climacteris rufus | reverse complement strand
CTCTCCCCCCTTCCCCCCCCTTTTTTTTTTTTTTTTTAATTAAAAAGACCATTTGTTTCAAGTAAATTGCCTTAGGACTTACAGTTTACGATTACAGATAAAATACTTTTTGGTCAGTTTTCTTGGTTCAATAGAACTTTTTGTTGCCTAGACAGCTAAATGTCATGGGATCTTCAAGAAAGGTTAAAATTCTGTGTCATTTAACAATTAATGATACCCAAAGAAAAACGATACAAAACCACATCCACTGAAGTGTTCTGCAAGGGCTCCAGGCTTCAGCTGTGTCCACTGCACTGCATGGCTGTTAACCATGCTAGCCCTGGGCTTCAAAGCTGCTTCAACCCATCACTTCCAACAGCAGCAGCAGCAAGTTATTTTTTAGGACTTTGACTACAAATAGGGAGCTGTGTAAGTAAGTGTCTGTTCTTTGAGGCTAGGGGAAAAAAAACTGAAGAGAATGACATATGAGAAAGATAATCAATTAGTGCCACTTACAGTAAGAGTGATTTCTCCTAAAGTTCTCCAGTGCAGGTTCAGGATTCTGCAAAGCATATTTACTGCAGGTTGGTCACTAAGACTGCAAATCCTAAAGACCATAAAAGCCCTTCAATTAACTTCATTCAATATTGATCATGGGTTTCACAGCAACGCCAGGAAGTACCCTCCTACCACCCAACTTGGAGCAATCCAAACAACCAGCCAGACAATGGTTTAACTCATTCTCAAAGACATTTTCTCACATGCTGCATGCAAACTTTAAACAACATCACATTGTCCCCCCACAGACGTCAGTGGCCTGAAGAAGCTTCACATGAGAAGTTCAGTCCTCTTGCTTTCTGAGACCTTCCCAGTCCTCCAAGATGGAACAGCCACTTCATTTATAATGCCATCAAAATGAAGTTGATTGGACTGTGATAGACATTCCCCACAGGGTCACTGTGAATTTACTAACAGATAAACCTCTTCAGTAACTTCCCCAGCTGCCATTCTCCCCTTAATGCCAACTTTTCTAGAGCACATTTGCTCCCCTTTGTTTTACCCAGGAAAAATGGCCAGAAAGCCCAAGAGCAAGAAAAAGATGAAGAGTAACTTGTACTGACTGGGGAATGACAAAAAGGATGAGTTGATTCCATCATTTTACCTTAGGACATAGCAAACACATGGAAACTACACCAGTGAGCAAAACAAAACTCCCTGGTTACCTAATTCTCCCAAAGACCCTCTGAACTTGAAAATCAAAGCAGATAGGAGAAAGTTATTTAAGATCTGGCGTCACGATTGCAGTCTAAGTAGGTGGATCCAACAGTCATCTTCAAGCACAGAGCTATGAAAAAGAAAAGGCACATTGTACAGAACGAACATCATTGACACAACCAGGGATTGTTTAGTCCATCACCAAAAATTCCTCTGTGTAACGTGACTTTTCATCCAATGGAAAGACATGAAGCAAAAAAGAACAAAGTTTTTGTGGATTCATGTTTAAAAACTGTGCTTTAGCTATAGAAGCACATGACAATGGTATCTAAGGAAATTAAAGAGAGGTTAGCCAAATGTACTTAAGGAGATAGGAACTGATGCAATTTGCAGGTTAGTGGCATGCTGGCTGCCATTCCACAAGTGTGGCTTTTAGTCAGGATTAGGTCCTTTGAAGTCCTGCTACTTTTTTGATAGGAAACCAACATTTCAGCTGTCTACTTCCCAACCCACATGCCATACATTTTTATTTTATACAGTTACTGAGAAGATACCATAAAACACTGCAACATTTTAGGACAGACAAGGAATTGACTCCGTAACACGTCAGACACAAATCCTTTGCAATGATTTCACCTACCCCAGGTGCTTCAGAGCATAAATATTTTATGGCTTAACAAGCAACACCATCAGCCACACAACTGCATCTGACAGGCAAATTTGAATTATGGTACTGCCATGGTGAAAAACTTAATGCAAGCATCACATACTTATGTCCAGTTCTGCCACTCTTCTCTCTCAGAAGGAAGCTGGGCAACATTTGCATCAGCACTAGAGGGTTTCAGATTGCTCTTTGCAGGACACCAATGGCTCCTCCTTACACAAATTGTCAAAGATAGACACTAGGTTGCTTCCAAAAATTCTTGCAAGACTTGGCAAAGAGATGTGAATTCAAGAGGGAGCAGAGTCATAGGACTACAGATATTTCAGCTGCCTGAAAGCCCAAAAAACAGTTCAGGCAGATGTCTGAAGCCACCTCTTCTCTCAACCTCCCCTTACAACCTCCCCTCACAGCCCCAGCACAATCCCCCACCCTTGCTACCACCCAAGCAGCACCAACACAAGATTTACCAGACCACTCTAACACAGTTCATCCCTGATTTGAAAGAGCCCCATTGGAGGGGTCAAAGTATTTGTCCAACCTTATCTTCCTGCAGGGGTTGCCAAGCACAGCGTCAGCCGGTGCCAGCTCGGACTGACAGTCACGTCCTGAGAGCCTGGGCAGGGCTGTCAGTGACATTTCCCAGGGCTGACTGACCCAGCCACTGCTCCAGCCTCAGTAACCCCTGCCTGACCTGGGGGACACAGCATGGAGCTCCCACGTGTCCAGTGCACTGTCAGACAGCTGGAAAAATGGGTGTTTTAATGACTCCACTGCATTCCCCATGGCAGGGAAGAGGTGCAGAGCACCCGTCCTTATGCCCAGAAGGGCCTTGACAGGTCAGACTGCTGCTTACATCATATCAACCTTCACACCTGCACAGGATTTGGAGATGATGGATATATTTCCAGAGCTCAAACCTGAGACAAAACACACTTTGCTACACAAAATGAGGAACAGGAGTTTTCCCTCAGCTCCTGAGAAACCCTGAGGATGAAGCTTCTACAGGGAACAAGAGGCATCCTTCTTCACACCTGGTTTTGCTCATCATCACTTATTTGTCAAACATGAAGAACACAAATGGGACTGGGTAAAAATAATGGCATCTTTCATAAAATATGAACAAAGCAGAAAACTGAAGTCAGTTTTATAAAAGATGGCAAGTAAAAAGTAAGCAGAGCTAAGCTTAAAACAGTAGGAGAGACAGCACATGCTGACTTTTAAATATAATTCCTTATTATCAGCTTCCCAGAGATGTAGAGTTACCCACGTGCAGAATGGCACAGGTTGTTTGCTTGTCCAGACTTTTACAAATAAAATTCAAGTAGTTTCAAGTTTCCATGCCAAAAGTAGATTTTAATGCAGTAAATCTACTTTGCCCCTGCATGAACTGCTCTTAACATGTCATGCAACACTGACTTTTCACTGATGAAAATTAAGTTAAAACAGGTTACTTTGCCCAAACTGTAAGTAAAAAGTGTAAGAGTGGGGAAAACACCCAGGCCATTGTTTTAATTAATTTTAAAACCTCAATCCTTGTCTCATTTGTCACTATACGGTTTGTGAAGGGTTGCACAAATTTATAACATATGAACACACACTTGTGCCAAGATAACTCCACTGTTGAGGAGTATAATTGTTGGCACTTTGGGGCTAAAGAAGAAGGGAGTTTGATTTACAAGTCTTTCACATCCAGTGTGAACCTATGAGAATGAACTGGTGTTCAGAATATTGCCTGTGGGCTCCTGAAGTATTTATTCACAAAACTTCAACATTCAGCACTGAAACATGAGCGATGTAAAGATGGCACCAGACCAAAATATACCAACACCCAAAAGCCACACACAGAAACTGTTGTATCCTTATCTTTTTAAAATAAAAGCTATTTGTAAACTCAAATGCAACTCTTGGGTTATTATAGCAGAAAATCTCCTGGTTTTTGGGGCACACTGCACATCAGGAGGATGCCACAGAATAGTTTGGGTTGAAGGGACCTTTAAAGGTCATCTAGTCCAACCTCCACATGTTGTTGCATACTTGCCCAAAGGCATATACACTTCTGGCATACTTGTCCAGAAAGATCAAGTGGAAGACTGCTCCACTCCTTGTGGGACCTGTGGGGTTGCTCTCAGCATCACTCACACAGCACATATCAAGAACAGCCCACTAATCACAACCCAAATGTGAAAATACAAATACATCAAACCTAACCACTGCATGCTGTAACAGCTTTCGGCATCTACTGGAAAGTCTTCCAATCAAAACTTTCAGAGAAGCATCCAAAAGTAAGAGTGAAAATAGTTTTGAAAGGATCACTTATTTTAACAAAGCACTTGGCAACACACTGGCTACAGCACAAAGGACACTTGTTCTGGAACACACCTGCTTGGAGGGGATCTCCTGTACAACGAACACACAAAGCCACCAGAGGAAGCAAGAGAATGAAGACTGTAATAATTCAAACCAGCACTACACTGTTAACATGCCCTGAGTTTCTACATGTCACAGTTAATAAAGAATTAGGAGGGCTTAGCTGGGCTCTATACCACTTTGCCTACAGCTGATGATGTCTCATGTCAGCCCCAATATGGAAGGCTTGAATAAGCAGAAGAATAAAGCACTCCAGATACATCAATTTTATTCACACCACTAATATGATCATTAGACACAGTCTAAAATAATAATAAATTGCTGACTTCACTTACATGAAGGAAATGCAAGCTGGCTTACCACCGAACTCCTTGATTTTTATCCTTCTGCTCAACGAGCTGTGCTGTTATTTATGACTGTATTAAAACCTACTGAGTTATAATAAAACAGTTTCAGTACCTCAGAGTGCTTGATCATCATGTTTGCTAAGGTAAGATAATCCAAGTCACCTTCATGCAAACCCAGCTGGCTCTGATCTGAAGCACTCTGCTAAGTACCAGGATAGGAATTTTTTTGAGGACTTTGGCAATCCACAAAGGTGGGTCACTCCTTGAGCAAAATGACAAGGCACCTTTCTGGAAGAGAATTAACCCAGGGGGCCAAGTTGATGCCACACAAAGCATTCAAACTGAAAGCCAACACTGTCAGGGTTACTTTTGAAGGATGGTGGCTCTTCCTCGGGATGAGGGTGCTGAAGTCCAACATTTCCATTAAGCAACATCACATCTTTTCTATCCTGACATCTTACTCACAAAACAAATGCCAGAGCAGACATCACAGTAGCCACAAGAGATTAAAAGTAACAAGGGTAAGAAATTCAGTATGTTTATTCCACTCTCATTTTAAACCCAGAAGCCACAATGAAATTTAATGTTTTAGTTATTTCTTAGCTAAAGGCATGTCACCATAATAATTCTGTAACAGAAAGACATATTTAAGGCAAATGACCATTAGGCTGCATGACCTCACCTCTGCACCCCATGATCTTATTCCCACAATAGTCAGACAGTAACTATCGTCTCACTCCCAGAAAAAATACGAGTAGCATGGGCTCATTTATTAAACAAGGATGCCAACACCTCAGCCCTTTAAGATCTCAAGCCTTACATGCATGGAGTCATAGCATCACAATCTATTTTATACTTGCAAAAACAACACCCAGCCACTTGGCTGATTTTGTAACCTTCCCCACACCTGCCCCTCCATGTCTTCCCGAGATGAGCTGTTGAAAACCCTTCTCCTCATGTTATTTCACATTTGGAAGGCAAATAATTAGTTACCCTGTGAAATGAGAAGCTCATGTCCACATAAATGACCCCTGATGAGGCCAGAGGATGGGGCACTGGCAGGACCATCAAATGAATGAGTAAAATCTTTGACAAAACCCCAGGCAGCTGTCAGGAGCCCTGTTTATATTGCAGTTGTAATAAAGAACTGCACTCAGGTTCATTACTTCAACAGATATTGCACAAGCACGTTCCTTATCACAACAACATTAAGGCTGAAAAATAGGTTATATAAAGAGATAATCTAAAATTCTGCCATGATGTTCTTCCAGAATATGCACATCCCTGTCACAGCAGCATTTGCAGCATGTGAGCAAATAAAAAACCTCCAGCCTGCAAGGCAGTACAAGCTCTTGATTCTCTCCTATGTGAAGTTCTGCCAAGGTTAGGGCTCTTTCTGCAAGACTGGAATCACATTTTATTACATGGCACCAGAGAAATTCCACCTTTCCAAACGTCTTACAGAAAACTCTTTATTGGCTTCATCTGAACTTCAAAAAAGCACAAGTCATCGACTTACCAGGAGAGGCACACTCACAAAGCACAAAGAAGAGTGTGTGTTATCATCCCAGTTCTCCAAAGGTTAGCTGCAAATACGATTCACCAAGAAATTCAGAAGTAATAGTTTGTCAGAAGATCAAAATGTCTTTTGAGAAAGAAATTCAAGGCCTCCAGGCTTGGTCTCAGAAGAATCCTATTTTAAACCGCACTTGACCCTCACTAATGTGAGGGTGCTACTTCAAGTGCTACTGCAAGAACAGAGCTGTGTTCACAAGGGGAAATAGGCAAAGTATCTTTCACTAAAGTCCTATTTATGTAAAAAATTATGCATCTCCTTTTAACACTGAAAAATACAGACATCATGACACGTATCTCACAATATACCTCTCACCACTGATGGACAGCAGACACATCTTATTGCCTGGAAAATGTAAATAAGCTCACACTGAACAGAGTTTATTTTAAATGAAGTTTCAACAGATGAAAAGTAAAAGTTTAGGGTATTTCAACATCTGCTAGGAGCCAAGGAGATGCCAGTACTTCCATCATAGCCAACAACGTGGAGCAAGATGTGGGACCCCACAGGGGAATGGTTCAGAACACTGTAATGCATTTCAAGCCACTGATGTCAGACCAGCTCTAGTCTGCTCTCACAGACTGAACTCCCAGAAGTGGCTGGATAACATGAGGTCTCCTCATTTAATTTCCTCTGACAAGAATCTAATTAATACACATCAACAGCACTGGGCAAAAATAAGCTAAAATGTAATACCTGGGGGCAACTCAGAATTTACTTCCAAATCTCCACATTAAAGGAAGAGATGGCTCAAGAAGGCGCCAGGGCTGATGTCCAACTGCTTCTTCTTGTCCTGCCACAGCAGCTCCCTGTGACACAGGTACAGCTGCTGCAGGGCTACTCTCACCCAGGTAATCAAAAACACTAAACTGATTTTTAAAAAGTCACCTTTCCATGGCAGGGGGGTTGGACCAGATGATGTTTAAAGTCCCTTCTAACCCAAATCATTTTAGGATTCCATGACTGAGTAGCAGCCAAAGCTGCTTCTGACTGACCCCATGAAGTGGCCTGTTGCTTATGTGCAGCTGGCAGCAATAGCTATCCAGGTACGTCTTCTGGAATTGCAGCTACCAGAGAACAAAATGCAAAGTTGAACTAGCTGTGTTCCTCTAACAGTTATCTGTCATTATTCCCTGAGTCCAGTAGCAGTCAGCACATTCCTCACTCCACATCCAAGAGGAGCATCCAGACACTGTGCTCAGATGATGCAGAGTCAATGACACCTGAGTCAGTCCTTGCAGTCCTTAACCAAAGCAGATAAATGGTATTAATACATTTTCTTGCAGAAGGTGCAAGTTCAGACAGAAGGGTTTTCAAAGGATAATCTTGTAGAAGTCCTGGCTGTAAGTTTTTTCCTTATTTCTTACATCAAACACTGAAAGAAAAGGCAGAAGGCAATTCTGAATAGTGACCCACAGAGGAAGTGGCACTTTGCACAGAGCAACCACTGATTGCATAAGCAGCACTCCAGAGCAGAAGGCACCACTTTTCTTCCCTCAAAAAGCCAGTGTACAAGAAGGATAAACTCTTTTGAAAAGCCACAGTAGCATGATTAAATACTATTTTTCCTTTTACACAGCAAATCATGCAGGGCTGAACCCTTAAGGAATATATGAACTTTCATGTGAATGGAGCCCTTTAACAGCCCTGCAATGAATGGTGCTTGTGGTCCAGAATGCATTTTCCTTTGAGAAAGCAAAGAGGACAGAAAGCTCACGATTGCTACACACAAGTGCTGACTCATTCAAGGTCATTTTATTCCCTCCTGTTTCTTTGAGACTCAGGTATTTCAGCAGAGCATGAGTTTGGTGGGAGCCAGGAAGCAGAACTGTAACATAGTCAAATTAATACTACAGCAAAATACTTTTACACAGCTCAATGGAGAACTTTTCAATTAGTAAGTGATGATAATATAGATGATTGCCACAGCATTTTAAACAGAAGTTTCACTTCTCAGAATGTTTTGTTTCACTGTGACGCTTCCTGGCGAGCGGAGCCACCGCTCTCTGCGTTCAAAAGGAGAGGATGGATGGATACACAGAGAGAGAAAAGGAGCACATTGTCCCAAGACACAAAACCAGCTCTTTGAAACGTTGGTTTCTTTAAACACACAAGACATGCTCCTGCTGATGTCAGTGTGTCTGTTTGGAGATATGACACGGATTCCAGCCAGGTCAGTAACAAACACACTGTCAGAAGGCAGGGGGGATTCAAGGAGGTGGTTTGTCTGAAAACAGCTCATGGCTTCTGTGCTCTGCACACCACATCTATTTAGAAATACACTGATATTTGTTATTGTTTCCACAATAGCATCAAATACTGCTCCAAATGATTTTTCTTTGACTAGCTGACATTTTTTGCAAAACTCAGGATTTGTAGCAAACTTAACACAGAGCAGTTTTTTCTTACATTGCTTTGAGGATTGGGAATTTCCAATGGAAAACACACTCCAGTTTTGTCACTTAACCTTTTTTAGCATTCTAGTCTTACCTGCTGAACAAGTTTATTACTTCCTCAGGACACCAGCAGCAGTTTTGTTTAAAAAAGGCAGCCTGCCTTAGTTTTTGAATAACTATCACAGCATTTTACCTGGCTAATGGCTTAAAGGCACCTCTGGGAAAATAAAATACAATAATACAACCAAACAACACGGTTAGAAAAATGTGTCAAAACAGGCTTTAACACCTTAGTATTAGCCTTCATCAGTAAAAGGAATAGTCTAGCATGATGAATTCCCTGGCAGCTGAGAGCTTTCCCAAGAAATACAGTGTCTTGGAAACCGTAATGCCATCTGCTGAGAAATGATGGAAGTGCAGTGCCATGAATTACAGAGCCTAGATCAGTTATCAGCAATTCTGAACATTTTGTGTACCTGTTTAATTGTTGTGATACTGATGTGGAAATGCCTGCTGCTGGGGATCAACTGGAAAACAATCTGCTTGGATTGTATAACTCACACAAGAATTTTCAAACAACCAGCAGGAACTTCAACTATTGATGTTCAACAAGTCTAGGACACCAAGTCACAGAAGTCCATAATAAATATTGTTCCAGTATATTAAGATACAAATATGATGTGCAAAACCCAAACTATTAATCTGGCATGGACATTGCAACTTTACAGAAACTGGTATTAAATAGAGTTCTGTTTGTTGGGGCTTATTTTGGTGTTTGTTTAAAAAATGCTCAATTTTTCTGCTCCATTATTACAAGCTGGAAAAAACAAACCTAGGTTCAAATCAATTTAAACTATAGGAGTTTAATAGGTCTCAAAATAATAAACAAGCAGGTAATTGGCATGCAGTGGCAGAACTTCCAGTGACAACCTACAGCGTTGAGCTCTTATCCCAACACCCCAGAGGCCTCTCTGCATTTGCAGGCAGCAAGTTATTTTCATAGTTGGTAACAAAGAAATTACTGGCAGTTATATTTCCAGAGAGTCCATCAATTTTTTTTTACTTTATTAATCTGTCAAGCAGATAAAAGCAGACGTGGGTTTTGCTGGGTCACAGCAGCACCTAAGGAACACAAACTCCCCCAGAACAAACACTCCCCAGGGGATGGAAAGGGGATGGATGGAAGATGAGCAGAAGGATGTCTTTTCTTATTTGTATTGAAACACCATACCCAACTCTGCCCCAAATGATACTGAGGAGTTAGAAGTTCAGAAAGTCTTATACAGGATTCAAGCCCACCATCAGCAGAAGGCCAGCACAGCCTGCTTTTCCTCTAGCCAACAACAGTTTTGGGAGTGTTGCAATCTAAGAGTGACACAAATTATTAAAAGAAGATTTACAGTAACAGTAAGTTAATTCCTTAAGTCAGACAGACTGACCCAACCAGACCCACTGGCCAGCAACTGTTGCTGAAACAAACTCAAACTGGACACTGAGATTTTCTCCCATAGACTGCAAAGGCAGCAGGGCATTCATCCAGCATCAGCCTGATCCTCTCATTTAATTTTCAAGTAATCCTATTCCCATCTATGAAGAGAGACTGTTGCATGTTTTCCTAAGCAAATACCAATAGATGAGTTCTGTCCTCAACTCAGGAAAAAAAATCCACTATAAGCACTAATGAAATGGATTCATAAAATGGGTCATTTTGCTCAAAGAACAAGGCATGTAGCTGGCATTCACTGCTGAGAGATAAAGGGTTAAAACAGTTGCCCATTTCCTCAACTGGACTACTACTATTGTAAAGTCCTTATTCAGCTGAATTCCATCAGGCCATGCTTTCTTAACACAAGCTGACATGCACCTCTTCAAGATCTTGGATTTTTTCCTCCTTTCGGCCTCTCAGGAGTAGACACTAGAAATAAATACACCCAAAAAGCCAAATGGTAATCCAAACAAAATAATATTTAATTATCAAGTTGGGGAGACTGATGACCAGACAGAATAATTTCTTTTTACAAAAAACAAAACAAAATACACTTGCCAGGTCCTTTGCAGACAACACAATACTGGGTTTTGTTTCAAGTTCATAACTTGGCTCTTAAAGTAGTTGATAATGAACCAGCAGGCATTATTTTAAATCAACCAGTTTTATTAAATGAGCCAGAAAGGAAAGAGGCAGGGCTAATTACCAACATTCCTTGATGAATTACCTAGCGGTGTGTGGTAAATCTCCAGGCGTCTTTGTCTTTATCCCCAAATTTATCCCTTACTTATTTCTCAAGAGGTTAAAGGACATGGGGCTAATTAAGGAACCAATCCAATGACAGACAGAATCATTCAAGGTAAGGCTGGTTTTCACTCTTTCAAGCTTTTGCATCTCTGCCTGGTACTTCTTAATCTAATTTTTTTTTTTTAATTACTGCTGGGGAGGGGGAAGAAAAGTGCTAATCTTGTCACGGTCAGGCAGGTTGAAATTGCCATGCAGTGCTGGGCAAAATGCTACATATTTGTAATTTAGCCAATAAGAAATTCCTTAAGCCTCTCTTGAATGGCAGGAATGTCTCCAGCTTGTCACTTTTAATTCATTCACTACACAGGTTCAGCATCCCAGAGAATAATGCTACCAAACTAGCTGAAGAACTGAAATATTTGTGAGTATACCTAATACCCTAAGATTACTTTAAGCAGATCTGAGTGTTCACATTTAAAATTTAACGCCTATCAAAAGTGTCAGCAGAGGCCCCTCCAGCCCCCCCTGTGGCTTCAGGCACTATTTTCTGCTAAATTAAACCATGGCTTCAGCAAATACAACTGCAGGGACCAGCACTGTCCCTCTTGTTACAGCCTTGACTCAACCAGGAGTAAGGTGGTTATTAAATTCATGTTGACTGACAAAGGTCTTGGTACAAGCTGTTAAAACCTGTTAGCTGGGGGGCTGTGCAGCCTCATCAATGCTCTTAATGCCCACAGCTATGGGCACCTACAAATCTTAATCTGCAGGAGATTAACTCATCTTCTGCAGGTCCAAAACAGTCACTGACACGTGGTGAACCACCATTTTCCCAAGGTCTGGTAACTCAGCCAGCAGATAATATGTCTAGACCATTAAAAAAAAGAGTGCTTTGAAGCTCTAGCAGACCAAACTTAGCAAGCTCTCCTTAATTTTGTGGACGTTACCCTGCCAGCAGGAAGACAGCAAATCCTCAAGACCACCAACTAGGGTATAAACCACCAGGAATTTCCAAAAGGTAATCAGAGCTTGGACCTCCAGACAGCTGTATCATTTTGTGTGAACATATCCTGATTTCTTCTGTCCAAAAATGTTATTCCAAACTTCCATGTAACTACTGTGATCTTGCAAGGGCAAGAGCTCTGTGACAAGGAGCAGTTTCTCAGCTACCTTGCCCCTCTGCTCACAGCATCATTTGCCCAGGAAATCCCCTCACCCTCAGCAGCACAATTCACCAGCAGCACAATTTGTCCCACACCTCTGTGAGCTGCATTTTGTGCCACAGTGACCACAGCTGAAGAAACAAGATGGGAATACCAGACATCTTCATCAGCAACAATCATTTCTCCCAAGAGCTATGCAACACACGTGTTTGCAGCATAGGAAAAGGGCATTTGGGACGAAGAGTGAGAGCAGTGTTTTGCACTAGCAGTCAACCATCAGCTGCTCGTACACAGAAGTATGTTGCCCCCTTGAATTCCATGCATTTTTAATGTCTAATACCCTGGGTGTTAAGCAAGAGTTTACTTTTTACCTCTATTACTGACTGCAGACCTCAAGCACCAGTGCTTGTTTTAGAACAGCTTTCAACCCACTGAGCAAGCAAAAGGTTTAAGGGCTGACAGATACTTTTACTTACATGAAGGCTTAAGAGACAAGGCAGACTTCAGTGGTCCTGTAGTTAAATGCAAGTTTTTCTTTATGAAGAATTAGGTGATGGCTTAAGGTCCATAATACCAGAGTCACCAAGTGTAAGTAACCTTAATTTAAATGTTGTATCTGTAGCTCACCAAGACTCAGTGTGGCAAATGACTTGTCTAAGTTCTTGGTTGCAAATGCACACCACACTTACCTAACACAGCAGCACACACTATCTACCATTGTCAGGTGAGATTAAATTAACTTTTAATCAGATAAGTGTGTCCACAAACACACATTTGCTGGGGCAGGCACTATCACACATTTATCTTGCCATCCCATTGTTCCTGTTCTTCAGAACTGTGAGATAACTCCTCTATACAGTGAAGTTTTATGGTAATTATTACACCAAGAACACTGTTGCCAGCTGCCAAGCTTTCCCTGCCAGGCAGAGCTGAGCTACCACAGGTCACTCTCTGGAATAAGCACACTGGAAAAAAAACAGGAGGAGGTATTTTTCTGATACATGTCCAATAGTCATTAACATCACTCAGAAGAAATGCTTGGCATTTCAAAAATGAAGAAATACAGGGTATCTGATGCAAAGAGCTTATCGTGGTGCCACATTTAAAATCTGAATGAATAATGACACAAGGGTGAAGGAGTGAGGCCAGGTTGGCTGCCTGCACTCCTGTCCACTCAGAAAAAGTGGGAAAGGGGAAAGACAAGCACAAACTGCAGCAATGGTCAAAACACAAAGCATGACAAACACACCCACTCTGGTAGCGGCAGCGATCAGCCCACAATGCTGCCAAGAGATGTGCTAAAGATCTGGGAATAATAAAGCAAGAGAGGAAATCCAGTAAAGAGTATCCGGTTCTGGGCTTTGAAAAGAAGAGGTTTCACCTTGCTTAGGACAACAAAGAAAGGCCACAATGAAATTCTGGCACCAAAAGATCAATTAACATGTATCACAAAGACACCAACCCAGGTAGTGTAGCAGGGGGAATCCTAAGCGAGGTCTTTAATGGCAGACAAATATTTAAATATTCAGCATATTATAAGCACTGTTGAAAAGAGTGTTATAAGACTATTGAAAACGCCTTGGTTACCAACATTAAAAATGGGTTTGTAGCCTATCCTACACCTATGTTTTTATATGCATATATATAAAACATACGTGTATATATTTTGGGGTGAAGTGCCCTATTAGCAAGGGCAAGCAGCATGCACAACTACAGATTCTTGTCCAGAGAGCAGAGATCTCAACATGCAGATCATCAAAGCAGGACCACCTTGTCCTGACCCCCTGGAGCAAGGAAACTGTTTCCTTGCTCTCCAGAAGCAAGCTAAAAGGGGATGTTTGCATCCTGAAATGGACCTGTTACATCATCTGCTGGTCAGGAGACTTGCTTTTACCATAAGGTAAAGGTATTACCTGCAAAACATTTATGCAGTGTCCAAAAGACACCTGCAGCACTGCAGGCTCTCACTGCAGCCCTCCTGGTTGCTTTTTGCAGCAATATCCAATATCCTTGCACTCCCAGGCAAGCATCTCCCATCTGTGCCAAAGAGAAGTTACATTCTTAAAACCCCAATGGCAGACAAAGAAGGAGGAAGAGATATGAGAAGTCCAGCAGATTTCTTATTGTGCTATTCATTTGCTGTAACAACACTCAGGAGGAAGGGGATGTGCACCAACCACATCCTTGGGAGTGTTTGCTTCCAGCAGCAGGGACAGGGACCCACAGCACATCCACAGCTGAGGTTCCATCAACCCATGACCTGGTGCATTACATTAGAAACAAGACAGCAAGTGTCACATCCACGCACTGACTGAGAAACACCAATAAATAACATGGAAGGACAGAGGGAAGAAATGTTCACCCTCAATTTTCCACCTTCCATCTGCTTAGTGAGACATGCAGAGGGCTGGGTGTCAGCTGCCCACCAGTAATGTTTCCAATCCTGCAAGAACTGGTAATATTTTCAGTGGAACTGATTTGCAATTCTGTGGGCCGATGCTGGCCCTGAGCCTCCTTTGCAGCCTCCTGAGGATGCTCCTGTGCTGCTTCTCCCATGGAGGACACATGCCAGCCACAGTTCCTGCAGTGCCACGCTGTGTTTTGGGCAGGCAGGCCCAAAGGACTTAGGGGATTTTGTCATATTTGCTCTATACAGTAAACTTCATCCAGAAATCAGGCAAAGTAATACAAGTCACAAAACACAGCTACAGCTATGCAGCTTTTGCTATGACTCTCCATAAGCAGACAGATGAGTCCCTACTCCTCTGAATTTCTGCAGTTCACCTTCTGGATCACTCACTCTGTAAGTGAGACAAGTGGACTTATCAAAAAAAAAAAAAACAGAAGAGAGAAATCTTCAAAGGCAAACTCTAACCAACATCTTGGGTATGACTACTTATATCAGCAGAACTTTTCAAAGACTAACCCAAAAAACAAGTAGAGTGTCTTGTAGCCTTTTTTGTGGGAATAAGGCCCAATGGCTGGTAATTTCAGCCTGTAGAGTCATTTCACTCCTGGGTCTTTCAGATGTTTTAGATAAAGGAAAACCCTTTTCCTTTTGTGTCTCTTCAAAGCATGCAAAGGATGGTGAGCTCCAAACCCCAATTGCCACAGTGCAGCATTGGTGAAGATGCCAGAGGGACACGATGTAAAACTCCAGTAAACAACTCAGTATTTCTGTCTGCTGAGCAATTAAATTCTAAAATCAGCTGCCTGGACTGACATGGAAGACTGAAAACTATTCTATAGGTGAGGTCAGGGTACCACTGCCTGTCAAAGAGGCAGGGAGTTGTCCTGCTGCTGCCAGAACTCAATAGGTGGGAGATCACTCACTTTACAAGAATCCTGGAAGTTGCTTGGTGGGAAGAAGCAGAGAGTGGGCAAGGGGGAGGGCATGGACAACATGAAAAGCAGGACCCAGCAGCTCTATCACATCAGCAGGAGATGCTCCCTAAAAAACTGCCAACACACAGCTGCTCAGGTTACAGGAGAAACACTAATTCAGTGATTTCCAATAGGAAAACAGGAACAGATGAGTCCAGGACAGCTCTGGGGAAGCTGATTAACAGACCAGCCTCACTACAGACCAAGAGCATATTCTCTAGAAACCAAGGATTCCACCTTAAACAAATTTATCTCCACAAGGTATGGGATTAAGAGCATCAACATTTTACAGATGGATGACTGAGGAGCTACAGGTCTAACCTATCACCAGGACTCAGTGACTGCAAGCAGGGACCTGAGCATGATCTCCAAGTCCTGGGCTAACCCTGGCCACAGAAATGCAGCAACCACTTCCCAGAGATCAGCTCTGGAATACTGAAGCTGACATCTGACATGGTGCTTCTGCTCCAGCAGATAAGGACTCCTACCAGACAAGACAATAACTTCAACTACCACCAAAAAAAGGAACAGCTTCTTAATATCAAGTATACAAAACTAAAATACATCTGGATGAAGGAAGTATGAGGACATCTTAAGATGAACTCTTTTGCAACGAAGTTAATCCTTTTAAATAAAAAGATATGCTTACTTTGACCTCAGGAACAGATCCTGATCCAACGTGAAGCTATTCCAATAAATAACATTTTATGTTACATTCCTATTTTGGAGGCAGAGCAAGAAGCTGAACTGCAGCAGAAGCAAAGAATTCCTGGTGACACCTCTCTGTACTGTTGGTCCTTAGCTACCAACAGGAGTTGGATGAGAAGGTGCTTAAAGAACACAAACCAGCCCATGAAGCCAACACCAGCTCTGCAGAAGGATAACCAAAAGCTGTGACAAATCTTCTCTTTGCCATTAGAAGAGATACTGTTCCAAAACCATCAAATCTACTCCCAGTTCATCTCTTAATTAGGCTGCACAAAGCAATGCAAAGTTTAAATTCCAGCAGGTCATTTCCTACCTTGCCAGGCTACATTACCAGGCAGAGAAGTGATGCAATGAGAAGTCATTACTCAAGAAAATGAAATCCCATTTATTCACATGGCCCTGAGCATACTGTTATGCAATTTGGAGATTCCTACGCAATGTGACATAGATTAGTACATATTTCTCTTTCTGTATAGTTTCTAAATGGACATCTTGAAAACAAATATAAAATCCAAGCTCATTAACACCTTTGGCTTCTTTTTAAACTAGTCATTCTAAGTTACCATCCTCAGATATGCAAGTATTATTCCCCTTCTCACACTGTGAGATATGGGTGAAAGGGCAAGTCACACAGCATAATTAAAACCACAGAACACTGACAAATTCAACAGGCTTACAGTGGGATTTTTTTTGATGCAAAGTACCAAAACAAACAAACAAAAACAACAGCAAAACCAGCTACTAGATTTGGTCTTGTTTCTGAAGTAACATTGAAAAAGATCACTTTTAAACAAAGTTGCCTTGCAGATTAACATTTCTGGAAGTGTAAAAATCCCCTTTTTGTCCATCTCATTCTTTGAGGTCACTAAATCCAGACCATCTGGATAATAAAGTTAGCAACTTGGTTCCCTATTTATCTATTAAAACTCCTGTACTGCTCATATGGAAAATTTGTCTACAGCTAAAAAACAAGTGAAGTGTAAAAAGCAGCTGCAGGGAAATGATGTCACTGCAGGCAGAGCTGGCTGTCAGCACACTGGCACCAGGAAGATCCTGAGTTATTGTTAATCTCAGCTTTTGAGCCAAATATCCTATTTGGAAAAACAAAAAAAAAACCACCCCAAAACAATCCCCTTCAAAACCACAAAGAAAATAATGTGGACCTTTCAGCCAAATCCTACTCCTATTGAAGAATTGGTGGTAATCTTCAGGAAGATCATTACTTCAAACCTGGTATTTCGTACTCTTTTTTTTTGTAAAGAACTGGTCCAATTTTACCAGTAAGGGTAAAAGGATGAACCTTTTGCTGCTTACCTCCACCAAAAACACATGCAGCAGAACTATGCAAAGCAGTCTCTCCTCTCACAGGCAGACACCAAGAGGACTTGTTTCTGCTAATTTAGATTGTTACTTATGTAAATGTAGGTGATGAGAAGACAGACATCATTTTGGTCCAGCAGGTTGCTCATATTTCCACAACTATCACCTTCAACACACAATTCCTTTATCATAAGGTACCTGTTGCCAGTAATTATTTTTATTTTACAAGCTGCCTGAGGATACCTTCTCTAAATTTTTTACTCTATAGGGTCATGCACTCTTATTTGGGCTACAGACAAATGCAGGAGACGTGTCCTACCTCTTTCCAGGAGACTCTTGTCCATCAGAAAGAAAAGGGGGACAAACACTACTTTTGGAATCCTGAAGGACAAGGGTTCAGGTTCAAGTCCTGCCTGTGAAGTTTCCTAAGAGTGATCCAGCACTCTTACAGCTTTGTTAAGCTTTGCACACAAAGTTACAGCTTTGCACACAGGAACCCCATTTGCAGTACCTGAGCATCACCTTTTGGCTGCAGCAATTTCTGTAGTTTGTCCCTCAGAAATCAAGGGCTGCCTTCCCTCCTCTCCCATAGAATGAGGCATTTGCAAAATGAACAATAAAGACAACTGCTAATGCCTCTTCCAGACATTACTCTCCTTCCTTATCAGTAAAATATCATCAAAAAATAAACACTTTCCAACAAGTTTTCCCAGAGGTCTAAAAAGCACCCTAAAACTCATGTTGTAACATAGTAGGATGAAAGAGTGTAAAAAAATGTAACATATGCTTATTTAGCCAGGTACAGTACAAACAAAAATCTATTTCATAGCACCTACACATCTGCTGGATCTGAACTATAACTACAGTCATAACCTGGAAACAAGTTTAAGAAATGGTTATGCACAAACATTGTGAGTAATACACAAACTTTAGACAAAACAGCTCTCCCCAGGCAATTTCAGACTCCTTACTATATACACAGGCACACATGGTCAAAGAATATGATATTTAATCTTTAATGCAAATATGTGTGCATACAGAGAAAAAATTCAAAATTCAACTGCTGCCTTTTTGCTCCTAGATCACATACTGGGGCATGACTCTACTGTCCAAAACCAGTGCTAGTTTTGGCACTGACAAAACAATGCCATAATGCAGATTCAATAAATAAAATGACCCTGTATTTCCCCCATAAACCTGTCACACAGACTGCCTCGAAATCCTGAGTCTGCAAGTCTATTTTAAAACTAAATCTTTGACTACGTATCATTGGTATTTAACAGCAATGAGCAAAACATGAGCAGTTTGTAACCAAGCTCAACTAAGTTTGAGGTTAAGAACCTGCTCACTGACTTAAAGCTCTTACTAAACACCCAACTGTAGCAAAAAGATCCAGCAACAATGCAGAGCAAACTCCTCAAAATTGGTGAAAATTAGATTTTTATGAAATACGTCAGCAAACTTCTCCAAAACATTTTACATTGCTTTACTCACACATTTCTCATTGTTTCAGCCTACTTGAACTTAAGCAGTGCGTGAAATTATCTCTTTTCTTATAGCTGTTCACGTTTTTCCCTGAGTAATTAGCAAGCTACATCCCCTTTGACAGAGGGACACTAACAAGCTCCTACAGTTTCCAGTGGGACAAGGAATCCAAAGCTACTAATAGCAAACAAGTCATTTAAACAAAAAAAGGATTACAAAGACTCGTTGCAAGAAGCTGGAAACTCACCCATATTTCAGATTAAGCCTTTCTGAGGAGCTCTTTTGTAAAGAGTTTTGACTCCATCTTAAAAAATATTCCATTGTTTTCCTTTAAAAACCAAAACATTGATTTGTTATCTACTAATAATTTCTTCTTACTGAAAATAATAAAGGAGTAGAAAGACGGAGAAGCGTTTTCCAAAGGGAAAATGACGGAAACCTTCGTTTTGCTACAAAACTTCCCTCCGGAGATCTCAGAGTTTAAAGAAAACAAAAGTTACACAAACTTTTTCAAAAAGGTTTTCCATTCTTCGCTACCAGGACACCCAAACAAGCTGCGGATCAAGCCAGAGCGCAGCTCATCTGCCAAACTTTGCTGTCGAAAACGCCTAGAACCACATGCCTGTGAAACAAAGCGGGTTGTGAGGAGCTGCTGAGCGGAAAGGTGCGTACCTTGAGGACCTCCATGGGCACCTGGGTGGCGGGGGGCAGGCTGGTGGGGACGCTGACGTTGATGGCAGGTGTCTGGCTCACGGGCACTCGCTGCTGCATGAACTGGGCTGCCTGCTGCTTCTGCTGCTGCTCCCGACGCTCCTGCTCCTGCATCTGCTCACGCATGAGCTGCTGTCGGAGCAGGATTCGTGAGGTCATGCTGGAGGAGCTTAAGGGAGGCTTGGAAGCGCCAGGATGCTCGGAATTGCTGTGGGAAGACCAGAGAAAGACAGCTCAGCGTCCACAAGCGGGATGGCGGCTCCGGCGGCCGGGGTCAGACGGGAACGTGGGGCGGGATGGGTGAGGACACGCGGCACCGCGAGAGGGGGAATTCGAACCCGACCTACTTCAGGTACTTAGCGGCCACATTAGGCTGCCTTAACTTGAATGCAGCCAAGCCATTCCCAAATGCCAACATCCAGCTGTAAAGAGCCACTTGCTCTTTCAAATTTCATAGCAACCACCCACGAGAAAAACAAATGCTTTTATAGATAGTAGCGGGCATTCATATTCCTTTTTTTTAAAAAAAAAGCTGTAGCAAGTCTAATGATTGGTATGGATAACACTCCAGACCAATGATCTAGCTCAAAGTAAATCTACCTGTCCCATGAAAACGCAAAGTTCACTTATTTTCTGCAAAATACTGCGCTGGGGTTGGATTTGCTGGCAGTGACTCTTCAGGGTCAAAAACCAGACCTCCACAAAAAAACCAACTTCCACCACAGACCTACCAGCACCTTCGGAGAGCAGTTAGATAAAAGAGCAGGCAGTTCAGTTAGATACAAAAATAAACAACAGTAACAGCTTTATTCCAGTCACACTTTATAAAGAGCAACAGGCTGGCCCAAGCCAGCAAACAGCACTGCTTCACCACCCAGGAGTTACTCCTAAGCCACTGGTAAGCAGAGCATGGGACAGACCATGGACTTTGCCATGGAAGCAACTCATCATTTTCTCAGCCCTCAGAACTAAAACCCATGGGCCATGCCTGGGGAAGCCAGCAATAGCCCTCCTGGCTCCAGAAGGAGGCTGCTCTTAAAATCCCCCGCTCTGGCTCCAGTGCTTAGGTGGTACCTACAGGATGCTGACAGGACACACAAGTCTGGGAGCCAGCATCCCTTCCACTATGAGCACTGAGGGTTGCTTGTGCTCAGGCAACCAGAGCCAGCCCTGCTGGAAGTTTTCCTGCTTTGTTTAGGACTGATGTTGAACACAGTTCAGGGCAGAAACAAAAAAAAGGAGAACCCACACTTACTGCCCCAAGAGATCAAACTCTGCTCTTCCAGAGCGCACATTTTGGGGGCAGGGAGGCAGGGGACCATCTTGCTATTTAAGACCTGTCAGGTTGAAACATTCACAGAGACACTGATCCTTTTGATAAAACAAGAGAAAACCTTTGTGGTGAAACTAATGCAGCTGCGGAATAATCGTACTAATTAGCTGCTCAAGACAAGTCATTGACTGTGATACTTGTAAAAAACACTCCCTTTTCAATTAAGGGTGAAGCATTCTCACATCTAAATCCAGCAGCTTGTTTTCTGGCTGCACATCTGAACCACTGTCACATTTCCAAACCGAAGAGATGTTTTATTTCCATGACCACAGTAGTTATAGACCAGTGGTCTCCCAGTTGTTTTGATTACACATTCCTACCAGGAATGTTTGAACTTGCACCCCCAATATGCTTATTTATATATTTATGAACTACATACATGTATTACTGAAGTGCTCATATTTTCTTCCTGCCCACCAATAACACTGTGCATCCCGCTGTGGAGACCACTATAACACATGAGCAAAAAAAAGCACCCAAATCCTGCTTTCAAGGAAGGATTCATTCTCTTCATGTTGGAAAAAAGCCAGTTTTGTGTCACACTAACTAACATTCTCATTTGTGTGTTACTGGCAATTTTAACAGATCCCTAATGCTGCAAACTTGGTAACCCAGCAGTTCCTCCCACCTTCTCTCATTTTGAACTGTTTCTCCGCCTACCAAAGCCAAGCGTGCTGGAAACCATCTCAGAAGAACCTTCCCATACGCTAAAATGCTGGGGAATGAGAGGGAGCAGGAAGGAGAAATTATTTCCACAGCATTTCATCACCTCCTGCCAGGAACATCTCACTCACACGATTATTTTACCTACTCAAACCAACTGCCCTTCCAGCTTCCTGCAGGTGACTCAGGACTCTACCAAGGATCAAAAATTGCAAACAGAAGCTTCAAGTATTGTGTCTTTTAATGAGACAACAGCTCCAGAAAATGCTGTTCTGCCAAATTCTTCCCCAATGGGCAAAGATGCTCCCAGGGTTCATTTCCTCTGCAATTCTGCTCAGTATTTTACAGGGCACAGAGGCACACGGGCCCTGAACACAGGCAGCACTGGCAGCCACGTGCTGCCAGACTGCAGCCGCTGCCACAGAATCATGGAATTGTTTAGGTTGGAAAAGATTTCCAAGATCATCAGGTCCAACCATTAACCCAGCACTAAACCATGTCCCCAAGTGCCACATCCACATGTGGCAAGGATGGTGACTCAACCATTTCCCCAGACAGGCTGTTCCAGTGTTTTGCTCTTTCGGTGAAGAAATTCTTCCCAATATTCAATCTAAACTTCCCTGGCCCAACTTGAGGCCATCTCCTCTTATCCTACCCCTTATTAACTGGGGAAGGGAGATGGGCACCCAGCCATCAAATCATCAGGGCAGGTGAGTTCAAATAATGTGTTTTTCTGGGATAAAAGCTGCTGCACACCTGCCTGCCTGCCTAACCAGATGCTTCTGTCACAAGCACTGGGAAGGAACATGGACAGATTCCCTGTTATTTAACCCAGGGGGCTGTAAAGTTCCTCCTGTGTGCAGGGTGGCCTCCCCCCACCAACACTCCTTTCACTTGCCATGAGTGGCATCGATCAAACACGGAAAACTCTTTGAAACTTTGGTGTCTCATCCTCTAAGTCTGTCCCATGCACCACACAGGTCATCCTCCCACCCAGCTTCTCTTCTCCACCATGTCTGCTCATCTCCTCAAGCACTGAATAGAAGGAATAGAAGACAGTTTGGGTTTCATCACCACGTACCATCTCCACAGCACAAACAGGAGGGTTGTCAGAAACTCACTTTTCCAATCAAAGAAGTGATTAAAAAACTTGTCATTTCAAAAGCTTCAACCAGGGAGTTTTGAAAATTGTCATTTTTAAGGCTTCTTGACCTGTAGGTGCTGGTGCACAGGCAGATCTCCCGTGATCAAGCTTGGTTCCATGTACCACAGTACAACCCAAAACTGGACACGTGGATCCAAAACTCCCCTACACGAACTGATTCACCCCCAGATTAGGTGGAGCCAGGAGCAGAGCCCACACACAGCTAATACACGATGCAATTCAGATATTTCCTGCAAACAGTTTATGGAAACCATCTAATTGCAATAAATGAAACCGACTCATCCTTTTAATTGACACATGATTAAACCAGTTATCCATTAGCACTCTAATAAGCACAGTGTAATACAAACTGGGAGTTATTAGTTATGTGTCATGTGCTGATTCAATTAATCATGAAGTGATAACGTTTTATTAAATAAGTTTAAATTACATATCCTTTGCAGAGATGCCTGGGAAATGTTAGTTACTGCATACATGACTTATTATACAGGTGGCATTGCATAATAAAACCCAGCTGGACACATTAAAATCATGTTTGATTTTGTTGCCACCAACCCACAGAGACCATACTTCTTAAAGCCTAAACTACCTTCCCAGATGTTTGCTGATTATTTTATCTGTCTCCTTAGGCAAAAAAGACAAACTCGTCTTTTGTTGGACAGTTTTGTTTTCAGATTCTTATAAATTGATCAAACAAATGCTCTGGTTCGCATGCATTATTTATGAGTATTCTGATTTACAAGCATTACTTTGCACTACGTATGCATCTGCTAAGAAACTTCTCTGGAGACTTTGAACCGGAAAAAAATAATTAACACAACTTTGCCTCTTAACTACTTTAGAATCTTGAACTATATTAGAATATTTTTTAAGACAAAAGTGTCCAATGTAAAGTTTCTTAGACAAATTAGACAAAGAGCCTTCAAAGCCACTTGTTGTGGGCAGGATGGACTACCCTTCTCTAGGCTGAGAAATGGCACATGAGAGGGAGGCTGCTGCTCTCCTCCATTCATGCCAGCTGTTTGTTAATGGGTTAGCCCACAGAGAAATCAGCCAAGAAAAGCAGATTTGGCACCTCAAGAAATCCACTGAGCTGCACCAGATCTCAGAGGTAAGAAATAACCCCGGATTTAAACCCTTGTGTTTATGTCTTACCCTTGCCCCATTCATAACTATCCGTAAAGAAAAGAAACACACCCACATTTGAGTTGTAACACTGTGAACCTCCCATCTCCTTGCTTTAAAGATCAAGATTGTTCTATGCTAATGGTGGATACTTAAATACTTAACATCCAGAAGGCATTTTCAGGACACCACCATACACCTCCCCTTCCAATATCCCTCCTCAAAACTCGCTAGAGTTTCTTCAAAATTAAAGTTGATTTCTACAAATTCTGTTTTCAATCTCTCTACCAAGCAGTAAAAGCTCAAAAAACTTTTTGTCCTCTGTACTGTATATGCGGCTGAAGCAGCAACAGTTGCAGCAGCTCCTATCCTGCCAGCCAGCAAGGCTGTTTCCCTCAGAAAGGGGTGACAGAAAAGGGAAGAATTTTAAAAGAAAAGAATAAATGCAAGGAGGAGTCAGATTACACACACCACCACCACCCTCCCCAAAAAAAAGTCTTATACAAAATGCAAAAAGTCCACAAGCAACAAAAAACCCTACAAAATCCCTTCTCCCCATCTTCAGCCAAGGTAAGGGATTCCAACTACTACAGCATTTTCCCTGGAGCACTTTGTACTTCATTCCTAACATTTAATAATTGATTGTGGGTTACAGCGACGCTCCACTCGCTGCGCCAACTGCCTGGCGCTGCTTGAAGTATCAATGCAAAAAAACAAGCCCAAGATTGGCACCCTCCTGTGTCCTGACTTGCCAAGGACAGAGCAGTTACAAAAACGGTGTGGAGACCTTTATCAGCCTTTATAATAAAGCCAGGACTGTGTTTCAGGCTTCTACATGAAAGGTTTCTGTACTTGAAGGTTACATGTTTAAAGAGACAGGCTGCCTGCCCCGGAATCTGCTCCAACATCCAGAGAAATATTTTCTGTGCCTCCTATGCTATTGTATCCTGACCTGCACTGCTTGCCCTACACCATGGGCTGCACCCACAAAATACCTCACAGCCAAAAGGGCACTCACCCATCTGCCTGGATGCATTGAATGCACCTGGCTGGGTGGGGAAGAAGGAAAATCCCTGCAACATCCACCATGCAGACCTACTAGCAAGGAGCTCAGGGCTGAATTTCAAATCAAATTAATTCAGTGGACCAACACACTTTGAAAAAGAAAAAACAAACTTCCAACAAAACCCAGCCTCACAAACAAAAATATTGAATCCTCAGCTAAGAATTTTTAAAGCTGTTGAACACCATTTAGTAGTTTTCCATTTTTCTTCCTGTCTTTAACACACACCTTCACAAGCGGCTGAACATAATGCTTTCTGAACTTAATGAAAACCTCTCTCATGACCCAGGAGCACTCAGTAAATAATTATTAAGCTCTGGAGGTGGCTTTTGCATGAGTGTTGACTTAATAAAATGCCGTAAGTTGATCTGCTTGAATGCCCATTTACTTGGGGACACAGCTTGCAGTATAGCCTGGAAAGCTTGATCTTGACCAGATTAAGGAACAAGTAAAATTAAGAGGTTCAAACCAGAAGCTGCAAAGGTCAGATTTTACAATCCTTTACTACCATTGCTGATAACAGGGAGATGAAAACTTGAAAACCTAAAGTATCCTCAAAGACATCCATATAACAATCGTGATAATGCACCAAGTCTTTTTACACCTAAACTGAATCTCCAATAGCACTAATCTGTGTTTTGGCCATGAAGTTTCAGAAAAAGAGACATTAATATGTATATTTATTTAAACACAGAGTATTTTAAGTGTCTTCCCCTCCTGAAAGTCACCAACAGCATCTGAGCCAGTCAGTGCTGTGGCTCGGCAGACGACAGTGGCCGGTCCCAAGCACGGCATCTTTAATTCCCAGAGCACAACCTCCACCACACCAAACCAATCCCACAATAATCTGCTCACGGTGCCGTTGTCCCGGGAAAAGCATCACTCACAGACAGAGGCTGTCAAAGGAGCAGGGCATGACCATCTGAACAGCTTCCATCTTCCCCCCCAGTTTTGTGTCCAAGGGCTTTTGCTGAGCACCCCGGGTGAAAGCGCAGCAGCGCCCAGGCCGGCTGTGTCTCCAGGGGAGGCTCCAGATAAGGACCTGGCAACTCCAATCCCCAGGGAGCACAAGGCGGGCAGCGGCTGCCGGCACCGCAGACCTGCGCAATCCAGCACCTACCGGGGAGCAAACAGCGGGGCTTGAGGCTGCAGGTGGGGTGGGCATCATGACAGGACTCCAGAACAGCACCCAAGTGTGGAGTCAGCATCTCGCTGCATCCTGTCTCACCTGCATGAGCGCGCTGCTCAGATTCCTGCTGGGCACGGCGGGGTCCGCAGGGTGAGCGGTGAATTCCCGGCTCTGCCAGGGGCTGCACCACCCTCACCGCTCCGCGAGGAATGGGAGAAACAGAAGACACGGGCTGGCATTGAAAGCACTTCTCCCATTCATTAATTAAAAGGGGTGTGATCAGGCCATTAACACCATCAGAGGAGTGGATAAGGGCTGCCTGTAACAGCTTCGTTTTCTCACGATCTTTATCACCAAAAAGATGAAGGGAAAGGGTGGGTGCAAGACAAATTTGTTTTCTGGGACGTAACTCCTTCACATTGAAGGCTCACCCAGGTGAACCTCCACCTAGGAACCGCTGGACATGCATCTCACAAGAGCTCGAACTACATCAGTAATGGTACAGAGTCTATGTGACAGTGCACACACCATTTCCCCAGCTCCACCTCTGCTCAAACAGGCTGAAACCTTTGTGAAGAAAGGGAGCAGGCAGGTGAAGACATCCATACACACAAATACCTCAAGCTCCCAGAAATGTTCCATGAAGGGTTAAAGGAATTTAATAAGTAGCTAGCTGCATTACCCAATATTGGTTTGATGCTTTTCCCCAAACTTTCAAAGCCATCACAAACTTACAGAGGGTATTACAAGAAAAATAAAGAGGAAAAAAAGGCATGAAGCAGATTTGTCTTTCACATAAAAGTCTGACCTTGTTAAAGGCTTTTTAAACCATTTTTCAGACACCACATCTATGGGTACTTCCCTCTCTAAAGGGCTCTAAACAAATTTACAAAACAAGGAGAGAGATTGCTAAAACAACCAAGAAGTGATAAAAAAAAAAGCAAGGAGATAACACTCCATGAACAATCTCTGTAGCTTTTGATTTTGTAATGCAGAATTTACCTTTTTTTATCTGGGTAAATAGAGACGATAACACCGTCGCTGAGAGGGAAGATGACGTATGACCACCGCACTTTCTGATACTTTATAACTACATAGTGCCCAGGTCTGACCACAACACTCTTCCATCCTATCTTGGTTTAGAAATGAGCACTTCCACAGAGCAAGCAAGTTTATTCAGAGGCAGCCCTGCAGAAGACAAGACTCAATCATGTTGTGTCCACAGCTTGTATCCGTAATTCACTCAGACTCCTTCCCAGCTAAAAAGCCACGATGGTGCTCCTCAAGGCTTACCAGGACCAGCAATTCCCAGCCTAAACCCTTCCATTCTTCCAGGGTTTTCTGCTTATTGACTCCACTGTCACAGCACTATTCAACACTTTCCAGAGAGGATGAGGCAGCTGAAGCCTCATCTCACGCAGATGACACCCTCACTCTGGTATGCTGAGCAAACAGGATCTTGAGGAGCAAAAGGGAAAGTGTTTATGGAAGATTTGCTTTAAATGATTAAGAACCCCAAACAGTCATGATGGAAACCACACAGTGAATTCTGTGCTCAGTATGTGATCAGTCAGCATTATCAGCTTGTAGGACTTGCTCACAACAGTGAACATGATGTGCAAGGGGAACAAACCAACCCTAACACATTACTGCAATAACTTCAACATTGAAACAGTCTTGGACAGATATTACACAAACTCTCACTTCAGTCTCTAGCCACAACACTGGCTGTTCATTACAGGACCTGATCAGATCAGCGAGTGTCTTTAGCAACTCTTCTTTCTAACAAAGCAACACTCCAGGCTGCAGAATCCAAGTCCTCAGCATCCCCATGCTCAAAAAAAATTTCAATCTTAGAGTCGTTAAGCATTGCAAATAGTTTTACATTTTTGTCTATTTGTGGAAGAGTTATTGGGGCAAAGAGGATTGTGTGACTGTGCAAGCTGAAAGATTCAGGGGGTGAGGGTAAAAAAGCCTTTGTTCAGCAACAAGTTCCTTTACCAACCATTTGGATATTTACACTGCAATTACGATTTGCAACTGCAGGACAGATGTGCCAGACTTGCTGCCTCGGGTTTTCACAGCACAGACAGGAAGGTGGGATAAGCTCCAGCTGTCCATGTAAGAAAGCATCAGTGATGTTTACAAACTTGCTAATTGAGGCCAAGCAAAACAGAGGAATTGCCCAACTGCAAACAACTAACGACAGTCGGCCTTCAATTCTCTGGCTTAGGCCATTCAATGCCCCCCACAACATCCCTGGCATGGGGCAATCCCAAACCAAGGCTCCTGGAGGAAGCAAACCCCCTCAGTGCATCAGGTATCACTGCTATATCAGCAGCAGCATCCTCAGTCCAGCCACATCAAGCAAGCAGCCATTCTGCCACCAAGTACCTCTCCCATATCCTAAATTCAGGGATTCCCCGAGTCGGGCACAATTTCTGTGTGCTCACAGCCTCAGGGTGTGCACTGTGGGTCAGGATGACTGGGGCAAGAGAGTGGAAATGTTGTTTAGAGGGACCTCTTCATCTGCCATCCAACAGCTGTAAATTCTATTTTAAATTTGTCACATTTACAGGAACTGCACTTTTTCACAGAAATATTTAGCATTGATTTAAAGGCTTCAGCATTGGGGAATTGCATCTCCAAGTATTGTTCTGGTAATTCCTCCTTTTGCCTCATCAAAATAATTCTGCATCTTGTTTCAAGTCAGGAACTGCTCATGAGCACCAGAGAGGGAATGAGGAAAATAACTACCTAAACCTGGGGTCATATGTAAATAAAAGAAATACCAAATGAAAACCATTGTACAGAATGAAGTCTCATTCAAAATAAAAACATGCAAGCAACATTTATAATTCTTGATTTCACAATGTCAAAATATATACAAGTAGATCCTCTTTAATCTATTTATAGGTCTTTTAACACCTCAAATATGGCCCTGTTAATACACAGCCTTAATTTAATTTTGCAATGACCCTTTTGCTCTGCATCTCTTACGTTGCATCTAAAAAGCACAGGAACCTCTCAAAGAGGAGACATCAGGAAAAATCCTCAGAAATAACTTTATGCAACCAAATAAAGTCTCAAAAATTAACGCAGCTGCTGCTTTTCTAGAAAAAGGGATTTTCTCAAGTAAAAGTGTTCAGCATGGCACGTTTTGCACAGTTAAGTGACAACTGAGCCATCCTGTCCATGTCACTTGCTGCAGGAATACCACTTCTTGCTTTTCAAAATACTTTACAGGCTTTGGTTTACTTTTGAAAGAAAGCAGCCAACTCAAAACTATTTACAAGCCTTTTTGTTAGACCCTCCTAATCTGTTCTGCCCTGCCAGAAGCACAGCACTTGAATGGCTATTTCTGTTCAAAGCTATATTTGTTGTGGAACTACTGCAAACTCCTGAATCATGTAAACAGAGGCAAGAGCCAAAAAAATGTTTCCCTGGATTTGAAGTTCACATCTGCCTTAGTTACTAGGACAAAAAAATAAAGGCAGGCTCTTAGCTTATAACCAATAAATCCTGCAAAGACTAGGGTTAATCATGAATTCCTGCAACAGGGTTTTGTTTAATCTGGTTTATTTAGCATTTGTGACCTTGGCAAAGTACCTGTGGAGCACCCACCATTGTTGCAGAGCGGCATTTCACACCTTCTGTTATTTTAGGCTCCAGCAGACGACTGTACAGTGCTACATTAGTCAACCAGGTTTATAAACACGCTGCAAAGTCACCTGGAAATGATGTGCAGTTCCAGACTTGCTGGAGCCCAGTAGCCAAGTGTGCTGCTGTCCCTAAAAAGCAGCATTGTAACAGCTCTGAGTGGGGACCTGCAGCTGCACCTTTGGGCAAAACAAATGCTTGGCAAACGTGCTGCTGGAGCAAAGTGACCCTGCCATTTCTTCAGCTTTTTGGTTCAGAAAACTTTGCTACAAACCATGCCCTCACCTCAACCTAACAATGAGGATGAAAATTTCACCTTTCCTTCGCTTGCCTTCCATTCCTCATGATCCTCCTCCAGCAGGAACAACCCCCAATATTCCCAGCAAGCTGGAAAGCATGAAAACCCCCAAAACTACAACAAAAACAAACACAGGTGTTTGATCCCCCCTTCCCACAGATTTCAAAGGGCTGCCACTTCAGGCAGGGAGAAATTCTGCCCAGTGGTCTTTGACACTGAACTGTAGCAGAGGTACTACAGGCAGGAGGGCAAGCAGCACATGTTTGGGTGAGAATGGGACATCACAGGTGGTTTAAGGAAAAGGAAAAAAGTTTCCTTCATAACTCACATGAGAAATCTGGATTAAATTGTAGTAGCCTGTTTTTTGGTCATACAACCATTTGCTGAATTCAGAAATTTAGTAGCTGCCTGATACTTAGTTGCCAATATATGTTTAATACACCAAAAATATTTTTCCCTTCCTTTTAGAGAGGCTGATGCAAAGCCCCATTCAGAAACTCCAATTGGCATTCCAAGTATTTGGGGGGCAGAAAAATATCTTTTTTTTTTACAAATTGCAGAACAAACAAGATGATTTTCTATTCTTGACTTTTTTTTAAAATCAGATAATGCAAGTACAAATGTATACGACATTTCATTATCCATCTTACTGCAGTTTATTTTCATATAAATCTTAACCTTCATCTTAAACCAGGATATTCTACCTTACTTCCCTTCACAGAGCTACAACCTGGCTATAGAATTCCTAATCTTAATAGAAGGACATATATTTAATTTCACCTTGAACTGACATTACAGACCACTTAAAGTTGCATTAAAGCCATTATTATCCTGTACACACTTCCAGGGTACCAAAAATGAACATCAGCTCTCAGAACGCTTGAGTTATTCAATTAACAGTTGCATAGACAAAGCATTTGCAATCCTATTCAGAAGTTACCGATCAGAAAAACCCAAAACAAAAACAGCAAAAAAAGCGACCCTCATGCCTGTGCTAGGGAAAGGCAGCTTCTGTAGGATTTCTCATTTGGCCAGCTCCCAGACATCTCCCTTTCCACACTAGATGGAGCTTTGGCCCCTGCTTCCCCAGCCGTCTGGCACTGCCCTGAGCTGGGATAAAAAGGGTAAAGAGGCAAAGGGTGAAACAGCAGCAGTCACCCCAAATAAACAGCCTGGAGCAGTGGCTTCAGGAACCAGCCAGGATCTGGGCTCCCACCCTGCTCTCCCAGCTCCCCGGTTTGAACACAGCACTGTTTTGCCATTTTCAAAGAATCCAAGATTTCAACAGCTCCAAATGCCAAACCATGCTGAGCTCCTACCTGCCTCTACCATGGCCACAAGGCACTGCCTTGAGCACACACTACAGTCAAATTACAGATCTTTTCCTCCCTTTATAAAGAGACAGCACTTAAGCTTATTACCAGAGTACACACCTGAATTGCTCACTGGCTTTCCCATATCCCTCTTCATATTCCCAGTTATTTTCTTTCAAAATAAGCTCTTCAGTCTCCTCTCTAGTAACCTGAAACATCTGTACCAAATGCCTCTGCTCAGGCTCCAGCCTTGGAGTCACTGACATTTCAGGGAAGAAACTCACGGACAAAATTCCCCTTGATTTGTATCTGTTGGATTTGGTCTGTATTGTTTCAGATCACAGGTCAAGAGAAACAGCTCATCCTTCTGGTGAGCTGCCACGACTCCATTAGGATCTTTCAAAGCACAACAGGATATGGTACATCATCAGTATTTCTGTGAAGAATTTAAACTCAATGGGATAGACAAGAGCCCAGGAGAATGAGTCACTCCCAATGTCCCAAGTGGCCAGCTCTGCAAAGCACAAAAAGCAGCAGCCTCAGGCTGTATCAGACAAGGCCAGGCCAGAGAGGATGGAGAAGCACCATAGTGCAAAACCTCTGGGTACCTTGTGGGCAAGGCTCCTGCTTGGGCCACGTGCTCAAGAACAAGGAGCTAAAACTGAGGGGACAAGGGAAACATGCCCATGTTATAGTGGGAAGCTAAAGAAAAGTTTAGAGGTTGACAGGGGTGAGTGTTGCTGTCTATAAATACAGCAGCAAAACAAACACCCAGGAGAGAACAACCCTGGCACATCACCAAGCGTTATAAACCAGCTATGAACAAGATTAAATTGGTATCAACAGTCTCATTCTGAGAAGTTCAGACCTGAAACCGTTTCCAGCTGGAGGCCTGGCGAAGGAACAACGTGCTCCTTTGCAAATAACGACTGGTTGCCTAATCAAAGTAGGTCACTGAGGAACAAAGCAGCCAGTAACGAATTACGGGACGCAGAATCACAGAATCAGTTCGGTTGGAAAAGACCTTGAACAACACCAAGTCCAACCTCAGACCAATCATCACCTTGTCAACCAGAGCAGAGCATTGAGTGCCACATTCAGTCACTTCCTGAACACAGAAGATGTCCTGCAGCCAGAGGCTCCAAAGGGACAGATGCAGGACAAAACAAACTCCTTGGCAGAGCAGATGGATCTGAAGTAATGCTGGAATATTGCACACAACAGGAGCTCCTGCCTTCACATACAGGGTCAAATGCAGTCCCTCTGGAAAGTGAGTGTGCTGGCTGTAACAGCCTTCTCAGCAGGTCCCACAAAAACAAAGATGCTCTTCTAGAGCTACCAGCCCACCTGAACCCTACAGGAACACTCCTCTGATCACCTGGGTCAGCTGGAAAGAGAGTTTCAGCAGCCATCATGCTGCAATTTCTTGGAAGCCCTGTCTCTTCCCTTGCCCCCACCCTGCCCAGCTGAGTGAGCTGGAGTTCAGAAGTGTTGAACTGAAGCAGTAAATAATATCTCAAAAATGTAACCCCTCCTTTCTAACCTAAAGATTAGAGGTTCCCCTTAAAACAAACAAACTCAAGAAATACCTACTACAGAAAAATACATCCTAAAGTAGACAGAAGGCACAGAGAACAAGAGGTTTCATCCAGAGCAGATTTAAGAGAGATATCTTTAGCAGAGAAGAACCTTTCAGGTTGTTACAGCAGCGTGAAAACCCAAACTCTTGGCACTCTGTGACTGTTCAACCTGCTGGACATGCCATCCAAAATTTCCACTGAAGTTCAACAGTGGATCAGAATGAAAACACCTTCACTGACCATGTTATTTACAGCCTGGGAACACAGAACTCAAGCCTCCGGTGCACTTTTAATACAGTCTAATTTATTCTGAAAAGAAGTAATAATTAAGTACACAAAACCAAAGTATGGAACCTGAAAAACACCTTCCTGTCTGGCAGAGCAAGTGCTTTCTAAGGACACTTACATTAGCTCATGCTGGTAAAATTGTTTATTAAAAATAATTGGGGAAAAGCAAAGATGATCTCCAAAATACACAACAATGTTAAGCTGAAAAAGTTACACTGAAAAAAAATCCAAAGCAGATCAAATGCATTAACATATTCTCGTGAATAAGTCCATATACAAGTTGTTTGAAACTGAAGTCTTTAATAGTTGACTGATTATATATGTTTTTAGAAATCTAACAAGTGTTTAGTACTAGTAAAAAGCCAGCACATTAAATCTTCACAGACTGGGATTGAGACATTCCCTGAAACAAGAGGAAAAAAAGCCCTAGGCATAAAACCATAATAATCAATTTTCTCCACCCATCCCACCACATGCCTCTGCAGAACCAGCATCGGGTAAATTGGGGATTGCAGAGTCAGCCAGAATAATGCAGTTCCCAGGCCAAGGGGTTTGGCTTTCAAACAGGTCCAAGACCTTGGTACTGTGGTGGCCCAGGACAGAAAATGCAGATGAAGCACTAGCAAGTGCCAGGAAGGAATTACTGACACCAAAACCAGCCTGACAGTTACTACTTCAGATAAATTGTATGTCTCCTTAGTTAAGAAAAACCTCAGTATACTGCCATTAAAAATAAAAAGGCAATAAAAGGCTACTGTGACTCCAGTGAAAGGAAAAGTTGATGGTTTGGGAGGGTGAAAAGCCCTTTCCATGTCCCAACCTGCAGGCATTTTAAAATCAGTTAACATACATGCAAAAAAATTTAAACAGTGAACTTCAAGCCAGAACGGGCAAATTGCAATTAAAACCATGGCTATAACTACTTATCTTAAAATAGTATGGGCAACCTGGTCTAGTGGAAGGGGGGTTGGAACTGGATGGTCCTTAAGGTCCCTTCCAACCCAAACTACTCTATAATTCTATGATTCCCAGAGGTGTTGGGAGCCTATAGATGCATGGGAAGAAGACAAGGAAATGAAAAACAAAACAAAGTGCCTACAGAAAACAGATTTAAAACTGCATTTCCGCGTGGCAACAAAGCAACATGCTGCTTGGAAACATCCTTCCATTTCTATTTAACATAATGGTGGTAGGAATTCCTGCCAAAGTCAACTTCAAAAATTTGTTTGCCATGAAGGAAAATCAAGCAAACTGGAGTTCTGTGTTTAAAATCCTGTTTCAAGAGGGTGAAAGTTTCTTTGTTCTCTTGAGTGCCAGGTCACTTCAAACTTCTGTGCCTACATACTTCATTGTGTTTGCAAAACCTCCAAAACAATAAAAAGAAAGAAAAGTGGAAGATTAAAGATTTTAATAACCCACTCCTAAAAATCAAAAAAGCCTTGCTACATGCCATGCATAAAAATGTCACCAAGTGTGACATTTTTCTTATTGTATCAGTCTGCTTCCAAAAGTTTGGCATCTTTGAAAGCAAAATATTATTTCCTACAGTGCAGAAAGAAGGTATGTTTTTTGAAAAAATGTTTGTATGAAATGCAGGAAAAAAGATGTATTTACAACATTAACAGAAATTACATAATCTGTCATCTTAGGTGGCAGTTTCTGACCATTAACAACCATAAACAGATAAGACCTTTTATTTAATTATCATGCTAAATTTCACGTTTCTGTAAGCAGCACGATAAAGCAGCTCAATCACTCCTCCCTTGCTTATCTGCTATCTCAAACCCACAGACAGTATCATTCCTGACACTAGAAAAATAATTGCAACTTTCTAGGCTGTGGCTCAGCTGCCCCAACAGATCTCTATGCACTAGCAAGAGTTTTCCTTCTGCATCTCTCCTTTCCATTTAGGTCTTCTGCAATTCCAGAGGTTTAAGTCCATATTTCCAGCAAGCAGACATCTGGGCAAACAGCAATTCCTGAAAGTTTGTTACCTATTTAAGATATTTCTCTTAGTATTTATCCTAGCAACTTCAGGATTTAAACTCAAACTGCAAATCAGACTTTAAACTGCTGCAGGACTGGGGAGAAAAAGATTAGGATTATTAGACAGCAACTCTTACTGAGCATTTAATTCCAGCATTAAATTCAGGCACGTATTCAGTGCATCCCAACAAAACTGAGGTGGGACATGGCCCCAAACACAAGGAAATCAACAGGAGTATTTTGTTCTGATTGCCCATAGACTCTTTGGATACACTACAGCATTTTGAGCTGAAAACCTGCCTGCCCTTGCTGCACCTGGGGAAACTGCCCTTGCAGGCAGCGTGGATCCCACCACGCACAGTGTCAGCTCTGCAGTCCACAGCATCTGCCACGAGCAAAGCCTGACCCAGCTGGCTGCACATGAAAGCACATGCAAAGATCTTGTGCACACTTGTTCTGCTGGTTTGCAAAAGAAGAAGAAATTAGAAAGGAAATATTGGGGGTTTCCATGGTTCTAAGTCAGATAATTTCTCCATTTGATTCCTACCTGGGCAAGGAGGAGAAAGAGAAAACTAAACCAAAATGATCATACACCAGTGTTTGTTCTCCATCTCCCACGAGCCAGCTGCAGGAGCTGGCATGCAGACACAACCCCAGACTGGCACCAGCAGGGACAACTGCTCTGCACAGCTCTGCTGCAGCTCAGAGAAGAAAAAGGACCAAGAACTTACCCAGGGGATTCATCCTTTCACGTTTCAATCCAAGCAAGGCAAGGCAAGAGTTCACTGGGGCCTGAGCTCCTGATGGCCACAGAGCCAAGACTACACAGAAAGGTCTTAGTAAGCACTGGCTTCCAGAAACTGCACTTCCACTCCTACCATCCACCTCCTAACCCCGCCGCTGCGTTTGTGGCTGCCTTTGTTAGAACACTTCTGCAAATGAAAACAGATGAGTAACTATTGCTGCTTTAGCAAACTTCCAAGCCCATGGTCACTAATAATAGCTTTGTTCCTTTTATTACTAAACAACACCAAAAAAAAAAAAAAAAGTGTAAATGCTTGTATAAAATGCACATTGCTGAATGTTTTCCTTCATTGATCCAGGGCCATTTCCCCATATGAGCTTAGGCCCAGGCCTCTTGAACAATTTCTGTGACCAACATGATGCGGAGCAATCTCAGATTGTTTGATGGGGCTTCCCTCAGAAAAAAAAAATTAAATCATGTTTTGTGTGCCTTCTTTTTAGACATTAAGAGGAGATACAAATCTGAGCAGAGACATTCCCACTTCTTGCAAAAACTGGAAGGCAAATCTGCACTCCCTGGCAGAAGCCAGCCCAGAGCTGATGTGCTCAGGGAGGCAGAGGTGGCACTGGCACAGCGCCGGCCCCGACAGTGCCAGGAGCAAACAGGTGGCACAGAGGAAAAGGGCAGCCTGTGGGGAAGGGAAAGGGGAGAAGGGCAACAAGAGAGGAAGAAAACAGAGAGGGTATGAAGCCATTGCTGTGAAATGACAGTGGGGGAATGACCGCAGGAAAAACAACACCAGTACAAGAAAAAAGAAACAAGAAAAAAACCACAAGAACTACTTTTGGTACAAAATTCTGCCTTTCCTCCCTGCAATCAAAACAATTACAGGAACTCCTGAAAGCAATGAGCGTAACTGGGACCCAAATCACCCCAAGTCTACCATGCTTTACTTGCTGGAGCCTCCCACCACACACGCCCTTTAGCCTGGGATCTGCTGTAGCCTCCTGCTCTTCCCATGCTCATGGCCCGGGGCTGAGCAGAGGCCGTGTCTCTCCCCTTCCTTCCTCTGGGGCAGAGGTTTCACACCAGTCTTGGATGGAACTGCAGCACAGCCAGGCCCAGGGCCTCTGTTATCCTGCACAATGGTGCTGGGAAACGACTCAGAGCCACTGGGCTTTGGCTGACTGTGCTGGAGGGTGAGTGGACATTGAGGAAAAAAAACCATATACTGAATATTCAAAAGTCAGACCACAGCATTTTCACACTGTTCACATCCTAAAGCTTCTAGGAGTTTTTAGCTTATTAATTTCTATTATTGGGCTGACTGCTGATGAATGATTCCAAGCATTGCATGGCAAATGTTTTTATCACAGGAAGTAACCAAGCCAGAAGCAGCGAAAGCATCCTCTTGTTCTTGTGTGAGCCCTTTTTTATTATTTTTTTTCCTTAGTTTATTTGAACAATGGCACCATGAACCAGGCTACAATAATGACTGTTACAAAATAGGAAGCTGAATTATTAGGCAAGCTCTGTCTGCGTAACTCAATCAGCCTAGGGAGGATATGACAAGCACGACTAAGACAAAGGACTGGACTCTGTGACCCCAGGCATCTTTCAGGACTCTGTTTTTGAGTTATGAGCTGAAGTTTGCTTTTGCTCCATGATTAGAGAGGCATCATTCCTATAACTGCAGCAGCAAAGCACAGGCATTTCCCAAGAAAGCAGATCAAGTGTGCACACAGAACTCAAACCCTTTGGAGAGGCTAGGATGAGAACTTAACCTAAAAACAAGGCTCAAAATGGAAATTCAAAGTTTAGTATTTAACTTTCTGACAACACAAAGGGTACACACAGCAGGAAAGGTAAATCATGAATTAGTCTTTAAGCAAATACTCAAGAAAGGCTTTTGCAAACCAACAAAAAATAACTGGTAAAAGTGGTCTTTAAGCAGCTGCAAGGTTCAATGGCACAGAATTTCTACAATCCTGTCAAGAGCATCACCAGGACCAGCTCTGGAGGGATATACTTTGGACCAGACAACCAAAGGCAGACACCACCACCCTGTCATTACAGCAACCCTACTGAAACTATGAAAATCAGCTCTAAGTGCTCGGCTGAGCAACACTTTGGAGACAACAGCAACACCAGTGACTGAGCAAGTGCAATACAGGAACCTGCCAGTGAATCATTAACGAGCAATGATTTCTCCATTACTCACTGTGGATACAGAGTAACTGCGGGTAAGATTTGTTTCTAAAAAAAGGGAAGAGCCACCAACATGAGCACTAACACATTCATCAAAGCCCAACACAACGTAGGCAGGAAAGAGGAAGACACAGCCATGGGTCAGGCCTTGCTCAAAAGAGCTGCTCATTGAGGGAGGCTCTGTGGAGCAGAGCAGATGTGCTGGGACAGCATCTCACACCATCCCCTTCCACAGGGCTCACACTCAGGGGCTCAGGTCCATTGGGTGTTGAGTTTGCATCACTCCAAGAAATTATTAACTCCTTCTACACAAGCTGTACAACTGTCAGGCTACTGATAGAGATCAATAACCAGCTACTAAAACGTCAACAGTTTGACCTCTAGCAAGTGTTTCCATACCCCTTCACCCACGTTCTACTGTAAATGCTCCCAGTACATTTTCCCCAAGCATTTGCAGTCTGTGCTACTGAGAATAAGCAACAGGAGAATTGAGCTGACATTCTCAGCCAATCTTTAGGCGAGATTAGCAGGCAATTAAAGCTGTTGTATGAGGAATTTTAAGTGCTCTACAACTTCATGCCAAACAAGAGCTAGTCAAGCACTGGAATTTATTTTTTGCAATTCTGTTCCACACAGAAACAGAGACAAATTTAAAGAAAAGACTTTTGAAGCAAAGATTCAACTGATCACCAAAACATCTATTACAGTTTAAATACTAATATATGCTGAAAGAAAATCTGCATCAAAAACGGACGTGCAAAGCATTATGATTGCTTCCTACCAGAATATTTCAATTTCATCCTAACTGGGGGGTTTTAATCACTTTTTGCACTTTTGCTGGTAAAACATAATTAACGGTTATGCTAATTGCACCCCAGCCACTTCGGGTGCAGCACATCCTCGGAACACTTTTGAAGGCCAGAACTGAATCTCAGCCCCAAAAGCAAACGAGTGCTTTGCTGCTCCTTATCTACAACCAGATCCACCAGGACAGGCAGCAGAGAATATGGCTTTTGTCCCAAGAGCTGAGCGTTTAGTCCCAGCTACATTTCTTCAAGAAGCTGCCAGGAAAACGACAGAATAACAGAGAAAGCCAAACGTTTCATCAGGGTAAGAGCTGCAAGATGTTGAAGAGGAAAAGCTTGGTTTTAAGTACAACAGAAAATAAGGCAGATTTGGTAAACTGTCACCCCCAGAAACAATTGCACAGCTTGCATGGGTCTGACAATAAGGGTGAAAATAATGATTTTCATAAACACACCAACTAGAGCAGAAAAAAATGTTACAATGAACAAAGCAAGCAAGTGAAGTTAAATAAGGTAAGTGAAGCCTGAGGTACAGTTTCAGACTGATCTGCTGTTCACATCAAGAATGCTCTATTTGAAGATTAGGGGTGAGAAATAAGAAGTCATTAGCTCTTCTTCAAGGTTCATGATTCAAATCTGACAAAACACACACTTCAGTGTTTCCAAGCTTAAAGAAAATTCCAGCAGGGTCACAGAAGATGCTATTTATAGCTGGCTTAATCTCTGTGCACTCAAACACAGCTTTTGTACATGCACATATTTTGTTAGCACTTAAATAAAAAAGAAAAAAAAAGTCTCTGCTACTGAAAACTAATAATCCACAAGTTCTGAACATGCAAATGAGCTTTCCCCTTAACATTAGCTGCTTTTGAGTGAACAGCACCGCAAAGCAGCCTATAGCTTTTCCAGTCAAGACTGCTACCAGAAAAAAAACAGGTGCTGGAAAATATTCAGTGACAAAACCGAGAAAGAAGAACGTGGGAAGTTACCAGCAATTAATTTCTTCAATAGGAAACAAACTCTTCCCACCCACAATGTACCTATCAGTACAGCTGAGAATGTTCTGAAACCTGGAACATCCAGGCAAGGAAGTGCCAGGCTCTGGAAGCCGAAGGAAAGGCAGCAGCCCACAGCCCTGGCAGTGCTAAGCCCTCTGACAAAAAGAAAAGACATCAGAAATCAGTGGTTCTCCACTCTCCCTTGGTTCCTGGCTGGCTTCTTGGTTCCTTGCTCACTGCCAAGATGGTTTAGATCTGGGGCTGTTGGAAGGGCAAAGCAAAGGGGTCAGACACCCATGTACACTAAACCAAGGGGTTGCCCAGATGACCTTCAGGGATCCCTTCCAATCCAAATTTTTTCTGGTCCAGAAACATTGACATTTAATCTTTTCTCTTACTTTACTTATCATAAACTTTAAAATATTGTATTCATCCATGTTAGAAAGGTTTCAGCCACAGGACCAAGAATGATGTGGCCCAGGCACTGCATCACCCGTTGGAAAGATCTGTAAGAACATTTACAGTTGCAACAAGACTCTTGCTCCTCTTCAGTAACTCCTCTGTGCATGCATTGCTACACAGGCTCTACATAAGCCATTTACTCACTGGGCTCTTGTTGTTAAATTCTTTATTAATCCTTACAAGTTTGTCTGTTGACCTACTGTAATTTTAAGAGATTCAGAGACTGGATGTTCATACCAGCCAAACTCTTTTAATAGAGTTGACTAGAGATATCATGTAAGCTTTTAATAATGTTGACAAGTACTAAAATTCAGTTAGCTGAGCCAACAAGAAACCATTGAAACCTTACACACATTCTCCTCTCGCCATCAAGCACAGAACTCCAAGTGGAGGCAACAAATTTCCTGACTGCTTTCTTAAAACACTAATGGATCAAATCTGACTACAAGGGAACACTGAGTGGCTGAATTCCCCTTCTTCCCCCTGGAAGAAGAGTCAGCCTTCAGCATTCTTCCTGCTCAAACCCAACACATGCACACACAGACACAGGTTGTCCAGCACACTGCTATTCTACAACAGTGCCGGTGTCCAGGAACACTTTTTATCACCTTTAAGCAAGTTTAGGAAAGGATTATGGCTTGGAGGAGCACCTTCTTTACTGACCCTTAATTTCAGTGACAAATTCACAATAGAGAGTTAATAGTTATTCAGAACTGAAAACAGAAGTACTTGACCAATGTATATATATTGGAAAAAATTAACCAGAACCAGTCAGAATATCTCCTTGTTAGTTTTCTGTAAGTGACAGAAATCTTCTAGCAGTCATAATTCATAACCAGCCATCATTTCTCACAAGGTACACCCCAAGGAAACTTGATGTACATCCAAACTTCTGCAAGCTTGCTCCTTTCTGTTGGATGGATCTTTCATTTTCCCTAAGAGTGCAAATCATGTTCTGGAAAGGCTACAGCATGCCAGGGATTCTTAAAATAGAAAGGCTGTAGCTGGTGATACTGCAAATATAAATACAGCTATTGGTATAGCAGTGGGAGTAATAGCAGTGACACGGACCCACAGCACTCCAGTGGCCAAACTCTGCTGGCAAGCTGCCCATGGCTTCCCAAAACACAAGCAGGAGAAAGGGAACTGCCATTTAACAGTCTGAATGGGCATAATGCACACCAAATGAGTTGTGGCAAATTCACAGCACAATCTAAGCCTTGGGCTTAAACATTACTAAATTTAGGTGTTGCAGTGCAAGGAAGGGAGGTAGGAGAGCTACAAAAATGCTTTAGTAAGGTAACAGAGTGAGCTGATTGCAGGTCTGTGTAATTTTGACCTTGCTGTACAAAAAAAAAAAGCATTTGCAGTTGGCAGCTGGGGTATCATGTCCAAGTGCCACTTTGGTATGAGCAGGGAAAAGCACAACCCTGACTTTCTGTAACAGCAGGCTCTAGAGAAGGATACAAACACCGAAACAAGAACATCAAAGAAAAAACTGGTCTGAGAATGGCTTATCCATCCAACTAGCAAAGCCTGTGAACCTTAAAGTCTGTTTAAAAATATTGGATGTCAAAGTTATCAAAGCACACCACCAGTCAGAACCATGGCCAAGTCTAATATAATAATGTCATGTTTATTTTTGTCCCCCAGTCCAGACTAGCTGCTCCAGCTATATTTGTGCTTCTTGTAGCATTTTTAAGAAAACACACACATTGACTGAGCAGAGCAGGAGAAGGTGTATCAAATTATCTACTTCAGACAGCAGCCTTGATGCATCACCAAGTTAATAAGCAATTTCAGCCAACAGAAAGACCAGAGCACATCTTGAGAAACAGTTTTTCCAAACATTTTTAAATACCTGTTTCTATTGGACTAAGGACAAACAGTATTCCATAGGTTTTAGAATAATTTAGTGAGCCTTGTTTGATAAACTAAAATACAACAAAAATATTTCAAAAACTTCTTCTAATAGGTGACTAAGCCTTCAGCCATGCGATGATCTGGGCAGAGCCACGAGCACAGAGTCCACCTGGCAGTGTCACTCAAGCCATCAGACACTGCAGCACATACATCTTGACACAGCAAGTCTTCCCAAAACTTCTGAAGACAACACTCATGATCCCTCCAGTTACTGCACAGCACAGAGCACTGGTGGGCAGAGGGGACACCCCAGTGTCCCAGCACTTGCCTCTAATTCCAGTTGCATTGTCACTGACTAGAGTACAACTATCAATTTCTATGTTAAAAAACCACAAGCCAGTAAATCCAAAAAGAAATTCAACCCAGAAACCCCCACCTCTCACATGACCTCCCCAAGTCAGGGGAGTTTCAACAGAGAAAGTTGCCTGCTCATCTCTATCCTGTCTTTTTCTCCTTCCAGCTTGGTCTTTCTTACCCCTCACCCCACACTCAGGATGACAGGCTGCAGATAACATGAGCTGCACTCAGGCACCCACACAGAAAAGTCTTTTTTTAAAGAACTTGGGCCAGAACTCAGAGACTCAAAGTAGATGGCCCAGACCTCCCTTGGTCAATCTTGACAGTATTCAGTACAGCTCCTTTGCCTTGGCTAAATAGAAAGGAAACCAGGACAGATGACTGCGGGATGCATCCACAAAGTACTTGTTAAGAGCAGCTGATGAACAAACACATTCGGCTGAAACATCAAAAGTTATATTCTTATAATAACAAAAAGTGATGTTCTTGCAGCAGTGATGATCACAGGGCAAGAGCAATTCAAGAGTTTACAAGGAGACTACTTCATTAGATTGACAGCAACACTTGGAGAGGAAAGCAGGAGCTTTTAGTAGACAGATTCTTCATTAGGGTTCCCGGTGCTCACACCACCCACACCACCACCAAGCTCCAAAATATACCCTTTTTGTTTTGGTATTTCTCACATGAGACAGAAGCAGGGCACTGGGCAAAGCCATTTCTCTCCTGTGAGCTCCACACGGTTGTATTTCACTTCCAGCACTTACAATCTCACATGATTAAGGAAAACTACCAAACTATAAGAAAACCCTTGTTTAACGGCTGACCAAATCTAAAATACCATGGAGTGCGCTGCTGTTACAATAGCATGTCAACATATGGATCCATCTTTAGCAATGCAGAGTTTTTTCACATGCCACTGGTTGCATAAACCAAGAAAAATGTTGCTATTGTGGAACAACTGAGATGTTTCTATGGTTAATTTCATAAGACATTAATTGATTCATTTCCACTGCATTTTTCAGGAGCCCAGTTCTTAGATGCAAAGCCTACTCTGTTTAAATTCAATTAGTTTTGGGGAGCGAGGGGGTGGGTAGACAGGAAATAATAATTTATTAACAGAATAGAAAAATGCAGTCAAGCCTCAGCTCCCAATTCAGTTGGCAACTTTCCTTTGTTGTATGATGGAACATGCTAATTCAAGTCACCACATCTGAAATCCTTCTCTTCCATGACAGAGGCATAGCAAGGCTCTAACATCATTAACACCATGCAGCACAGCCTACATGCTAAACCCTGGTTATCCCACCAAGAGCCACAGAAGCAAACATTTCTGAGCAAACAGGCAAAAATAAATCACAGGAAGATGACAGCTACAAAGCACACCTTATAGTTAGTTTGGGTCATGGACATAAGGATTAATGGAGAGCAAACAGAGGATATAAGAAAAAAGTGACAGAGAGGTCAGAACCACTCGTCACCCAATCCTGAACAAAAAACCAACTCATGTCCTGCCACAACTGCTTGCTCTCCCACCCCAGCCTCCTCTCAGAAGTGGACAGTTGGCAAAATCCTTACAGTTTCCCCTTGTTAAAGTGAAAGGAAGAAAATATAGTACAAAAGGAAGAATGTAGTACAAGAGGCCTTCTCCTTCAGGAGAAAAAGGCACAGGAAAATACAAGAAAAAAGACACGCAGAGAAGAAGCTGCCAGGACACAGTTGGTGTGTGAGGAACAGTCCCAAGGGATGTGGCACAGGTGGAGTCTGAAGCATCAGCAGCATGAGAAAGGTAGGAGACAAGGAAAAACAGGGCCAGAAAAGAATGGAGAGCACAACAGAGCATCAGTGTAGTAAAGATGGAAGAACACTCAGCAGGATGTATGCAGATACAGACAGATGGGACATGAGATGAATATTTAGGGACCCAGGAAGAACAGGATCAGATCTTAAAAAAAGAGAAGTAATATAGAAAAAAAAAAGTATAAAGAATTGAGAAAATAAGAACAAGAAACCCCAAAGGCTTTTGGTTTTGTTCTGTTTAAGGAAAGTACAAGTGTTGTGTAACCAAAACTAAATGGCAGCTTCACAAAGTGAGCTTGTCAGAGTTCACCCTCCGTGCATGGTACCATGAGAAGGGCACTTCACAGACCCAGCCATGAGCAGACAGTACAGAAACTTCCCTTCCCAGGAACCTGAAGGATGAGAAGCAGCCTGCTGTTGCTGTTGCCTGCCAGGTTTCTCCAACCCAAAGCTCCAGCACTGACTATTGAGCTATCCCGACCTGTCAAAGAGTATCACTGCCAGTAGCTTAAGGCCATGATTAGCAGTAATTGCAACTAAGCCAGCTCTGGCTGCATGGAGGGAAAGGTTGTTCATGTTTTGAAATATTCTGCAATAAACTCTTAGTTTTAGAAGCTCACAGGAGAGTTTTACTTGATGGCACTAAGATCAGATGAAATAACTACAGGACCTGGCAAGGATTCTGTTCTTCACTGCTGCTCATCTCCATCACCTGAGGGTAACTGCTCCCTTCTCTCTATTTCTCCATTTGCAAAGCAGGAGTGATGATAAAGGCCTCTTCTACAAGGCATTTTTTGAATTAGAAAACACAGCCACTGTTGTCCAAGCGCAAACAATGGTCCCTGTTCTAAAGGAAACGGAGAGGGGCCAAATGCTTGGATGTATAATCCAAGCAGAGCTGCACCAAGGGAGTGCAGTCTGGCAGAAGGTACATGGCAGGCCCAGAGATGCTCAGCAGCACTGGCATTAAAGGGAGGAAACATCCCCCCCTCCCTGACTGCTCTCCCCCTTCCTCCCTGCACCACCCACCACAACACTCCATGTACGGAACATTTCACTGCACAAGCAGCTCAGCATTGCTTGTGTTTAAGCTCCAGACAACAAAAAGAAATAACTACAAAAAATGCTGGGATGCTGGAAAATTTTCTTTCATACTCAGAGCATGTTCCTTTTGCCTCTGCAGTTTTCTCCTGACGCCTCTGCCCAGATGCAAACCGAAACCAGTTAAGTAACAGTGCAGTTCACCCTTGATGATGCAGAGTTTCTAATGAGGGACTTCCCAAGAAAATAATACTCAGACTTTGAGTAATAATTATTCATACATGTTATAAATAAACACAGCTCCTAATACTTTTAATTAGACGGTTTCCACCAACAAGTTATGTTCCCTTTAAGTATTTACGTTGTAAAAAGAAACCACGCAGCATTCATCCGGTGATAGAGGAGTTGAAGAGTGGCCTAAGACAAAATGGACTTTCTGGGGACCCTATTACAACTTTCTCTTTCTGACTAGGTAAAAAACTGATGAGGACCAAAAGCATTAATATACTCTATTATACACATTTCAACGAAATTAATTGTTTACATGGGTAAAGGTTTTGCCCACCTGCATTAAAAGTTACAAGAACATTTGAAATTATTAAACAAAGCAACTGCTGAAAGCCTTGTTTCTGCAATTCCTGCTGACAGCATCCTGTACTCAGAGGCTTGTATTTTGCTACATTCCCTTGAGCACATTGGGTATTTCACCCACTGTGGATGGGATTGCTCTGTCCCACTCCCTGAAAACAGCTTATTTATAAATCACAAAACTTAAAGCTTTGTCTGTATTTCCCCCTCCATATTAGCATATCAGGGGTTTATGCACATTCACTCATATATACACACCAAATCTCTATCTGCTACTTAATTGCTTGTTTGCACTGCCACAGCACACAGGAGCAGTCAACATCAATCAGAATCTTGTACAAACAGCACTACACAAATAGCAAACATGACCACTCATGTCCTGAAAAACTTTAATTATAGAAGACAGACAACATAAGAAACACAAGGGGAGACAGAAGAGTGCCAGGAGAGAGCAGCAGTCCTTACAATAGATGCTAGCCAAAGGGGTTTGTTTGTCCTTTTTAATAATGATAAAAAAAGCCCAAACACTTCCTACTGTGGATCTCTTCTTCACTTTGAAGGAAGGAGAAATACCTTTTCCATATGAAATGGTCAACTCAGAGGCAACAAGGCCAACACAAAGTTTTACTTGAAACAGCATTGTTAGCTGGTAGTCCTCCCTCTCCTTCCTCCCCAGGTGCTGCTCTGCTGACCCTTCCCCTTCATTTTCTTTGAATGAAGTTGATTTTATGCAATGCTGCCATGGATGTGTTGCAGCAGAAAGCATCTCAAGATCATCTTTTCCTGCCAATTTATCGCCTGATACTGCAAGCTGAAGATCTTGAGGGAAAGAATGGAAAACAGAAGGCAAAAAATAACCTAGCAAGTGTTTGGATTTAGAGCACCTTGTCAAACAAGCCAAAGAAACTGGAGAGATGGGGCAGAAAAAGAGCGTGAGGAAAGAAAAGCAGGTAAGCAGATTCAGCCAGACACCTGCTGCAAAAGCTTTGTGAGATGACTCACCCCGTGCTCTGCTCCCCTTCCAGCTTAGCTCAACACTGGATCAGAGGGATGTGCTACACATCAGGAAAAAAAGGGTGGAGTTGACAGAACATTTCCTGGGCAATCACAGGAGCAATAAGCAGCCTGTTTGTCCACCCAGTGCAATTACAGGCACATCAACACTGCTCAAACACACTCAGCACGCAGGAGCGCCCTGAGCTGCTCCATCAGCCCCCGCTGCCCGGGTGCAGGAGGCTGGACAGAATCTGTCCCTGGGACAGCAAGCTCTGGAGTATGTGGCATCCACTGGGAACACTGCAGAGGTCCCTGCGTGCCATGCAGAGTCCTAAAAACACAACACCCACCCCCTGCCATCTCTCAACTTACAGCACAGCTCATTAATAAAACCATTTTAAAAGGCTCGCACTGATAACAATCATGGAACATGATCTGCTGGACACGGCAAAAGCTTTGGGAAGGTGAAGCAAATGTGCTGTAACGCCAGCCACACCTGGAATAGTGCCTTCCAAGGTGGGAAGGGAGAAGGTGAAGAACACGTATGAAATTATGGCAGCCAGATCACTTTACTAACAGACAAAACCCCCTCCACGCTGAAAGATTAAGTATGGGAAGAAAGGGATGGGGAACCTCGTGGCACTACTGCATCCTGGAGATGGAAGGATAAGGAAAGTTTTCACAGCTAAAGATATATCTGACATACTTAATTTCAAGCCTTTTCAAGAAAGAATGGGCAAGAGACAGATTCTAAAGGCTTTGAGTTCCTCTTTGTGCTGCACAAAAGACCTACGGAACTTGTAGGGATGCAGTCCCACTTATTCCATCAGAAGGGCCAAAGGCACATACACAACAAAGAGAGGGACTGAGGCCAGAACGAGGAGATTAAGCAGAAACTCACCTTGACACCAGCTCCCAGCCAGCTGCTGACGCCTGCCCTAGAAACCCTCCCGAAAAAGCTCCCTCCAGGCTGGAACGGCTCCTGCTCCCCTGCTGTCCTGTTCCCCGTGGAACAAGACTCCCACTACCCCATCCTTCCTTCATGCATCCAGCCAATACCTTCACATCCTGTGCTATTCATCTTTCTCATCTTCTTTTCATCCTCATAGCAGAGCTATTACCTACAACACTGCTAATCACAGTTAATTGGGTGTCTGCTATATGGAAGAGATCCATAATCTTCAAAGCATCTCCCAAACAAACTGGAGCAGAAGAGATTTCCCCCTCTGCTCAAGGCATTTGGCAAGAGCACAGGAGCAGACATTACACCAAGTAGCCTTTTTGTTTCCACTCCCTGAGTCACAACCCTATGCATCAAAGATTGATTTCACACCTATCTAGGATGAATGAGCTTTCCTAAACGTTTATGACATGCTTAAGAAAAAAAAAAAAGGCAGCAAGGGGAAGGTATGAGTCACCAAGTATTTGCTAATCTATAGCTGATCTTCAGAAGTTATTACATTTGTATCATGTTTCAGAAATAAACGTGCAGATTTCAACACTTATCTCAGACCTACAGCACAGCACTCCAGGGTAATGGGTTACCACAGCTGCTGGATGGACAAACCACAGTAGCCTTCTCCAGGAGACATAAAAATACCAAGTGACACAGATCAGTTAGAAACAAAAGGCTTCCTTAAAATTACATACTCATAGATTCAAGGCTTTCTTCTTGAACTCTTCTGTAATCCCTACACTCTTCTATTAGGTGTAAAAGGCAGCACAGACTCAGCAGGCTCAAGTTTATTTTATTTCTTTTTAACCAGCAAAATTCTTCTCAGGCTTCCAGAAGGACCATGCTGTCTCTTCTCATCCTCAAAGGTATTTGGCACAAGAAGAGGCAACGCCTGTACCATAGCTGAACAGATAAACTGTCTCCCTTGGCTGGCTGAATCACTGCTTTAAATTACATACAAGAATATGGAAAATCCCAAGCTTTCCTTTGCCTCCCTATATTCCTATTCCCTATTTCAAGGGGGAAGTCCTACAAAACTTCAGGGATCAGTTTTGCCCGCAGGTACAGACAAGCAAAGTACCTGACAGCAGGATCCACATTCCTTGGCCCAGCAATGTTTTCCCCTCCCAACAGCAGATCCTAAAGTTACTTTAGGAGACAAATCCACGCAGAATCCAACCCCAGACTGGTGGTCTCAATACAAGGAAAAGGGCTGTAACACTTAGAGCCACACTTGGAGCAGTAGCTCCTTCTTTAGGGAATCCTGCAAATACCCCAACACAGATGTTTTCCACCACAAAATTTGAAGCCTGCAAAAGCAGAGCAAAAAGAAATGCCACCTAGGGAAAAAGTCTTAAACTGCTGAAAAATCCATTTTTCAGTGAAACCACTGGGGTGGGGAAGGGGCAACACCCAGGGAGGTTGGCTGAACCACAGCTGATGATGCCAACGAACTGAACCCCAAATTAGGAAGATGAGAACTGACATTACAGAGCACACCACCAACCCCACCGACCTTCACAACAGCCATTTGCAAGTTCATTAAAATAAATTACAAAAGCCTGCTAGTAGGGAAACTTATCCCCTGCTATTCCCAAGGCACACAGAGCTGTGCCTGCTCTAGCAGATGCTCTTGCCTCAGAGTTATCCAAGCACATCCAACTCTGTCAATCCCACAGCAAGAATACAACAGCAGAGATGTTCACAGGACGGGTACAAAGGGTTCCTTCTCCCACGCAAAGCAATACACATTATTCCACATACTTTTACAGAAACTCATTTTTTAAAATTTCCCAAAGATTCAGGACTGTGCTGTCCCATGTACAAGAAACAATGCAATCTAAAAACAAAACTTAAAACATGCACAAAAACAGAGATAGAAAACCACAACACCAACATTTCCTTAAAATTATACCCACTAACAAAGTTACTGGACATCAGAGCAGAGAGAAGACGAGTAATTCTGCAGTGTTCACACTGGATGCAGAACCTCCATGTTCCACTGCCACCTGCCAGGTGTGCTGAGACCCAGCAAGGACATCACAGCGAATCAAGCCAGGTCCCTCAACCTCCACCAAAACAAGGACGGTGTTTTGTTTTGTTCGTTCGGGGAATATTTTTTTATACTTTCCCCCGGTTTTTTCCCCTTTCAGGCTTTACTTCAGCAGACCCAAAGCCTTTTTGCTAGTTTTGACTCTTTCTTTTCCCCAGCCATATTTTTATTGTGTGTAGGCACTTGAATTCTCTTTGATTACAAAAGAATTAAGCACTCAACTACCTTAAAAACCGTGTTTCTTTTCAGTATGTTGTTCCTATTGTATTTCTTTTATGTTCACCTTCAATGGCTACTAACATACCAAGCCCAGGTCTTTGTTTTTTATAAATGAAGCAGATCTCCTGACAGCACTGGCAACAGAAGCATTGCTTGAACAGAGGAACCAACAGTTACTCTCACAGTGAATGGTAATGAATGAGACAACCCCCATTAACTCTGGCTAATAACCACAGTTTCACACCCTATAAAAGTCCTGCTGCTTGGCAAAAGAGGGACAGACAACCTTCAATTAACTCTTTTATTCTTGTTTAAATATAGTTTCCTGAACTTACTGGTGACAAAATCCCGTTTGTCTAACTCATAAGAGCATTTTATTTCAGTGGGAAACCTCTGAGAATTCGGCTTTCATTAAAATAAAATCTGAATTTGACTTCAGGTGCTCTTATGGGCTCAATGTCACTAGGGAGGAGTCTGCATCTTTCACCAAGACATTGAATCTTCCTCCCCCACCAGGTAAATTCTCACTGGCTAACAGCTGGAAAAGAGCTGGATGACTGACAAACATGAATCAGACAACTGAAAATGAGCAGATTGATCTGTTATTCCCATTCTTGCCAGCAAGTGTTGCTGTTTACCAAGGGAAAGCAAGAATGGAAAAAAAAAATCACAAGAAAAAAAGTATTGCTAAATTTTCTTATTGTGTTTGTACCCAAATCTTTCCTTGCAGAATTCTGATTCATCACTTGAAACTCAGTGTGGTTTCAGAAGAACGTGCTTTCAATAGCTTCTGAAAGCAGAAAGCCTGCAGACTATTTTCTGGGAAAAAAAAAGAACATGCATATGATCTTCTGCAGTGTTGATAAGCACATAGCAAATGCCCAGGGAGAAAATTTGTGTGGGGAGATAACTGCAGAAACTATTCTTAGTAACAGAGTTCTGCATCTGTTCAACTAACTCTGTTGGCACCGTGCTGAAAATTTATATTCACGAACACGTGTTCCAAATGTTGTGAAAAAGATACTATTTTAAATCCTGGTTTATGTAACCTGAAACATCTCTGAGAGCTCATGGAGGTATTTTCATTGCGTACCAAGGAGGAGCAGAGCCTGGTGGTCCCCAGCACAGTGGGGACTCAAACAAGAGCCAGTGGTGTGAGGGCAGCAAAAGCCCTCAAGTCAAAGGCACAGGAAAAGGCAGAGCAAAGCCCCCCACCCCCAGGAAGAGGTTATACAATCACAGGCCTCAGCTGGCTGAAAAGCATGGCTTTAAAACTGGGGGTTTGCTGGGGAAACCACTGTCACTCAGCACGGGGAACTGATCTCCAGCAAAACATTTCAGCAAGTCCTCCATGTTCAGCACACCATGCCATTCCAGCTTCTGATCATGCAACAACACAGGATTCCCAGGCAAGCAATAAAGCCCTGAAGAGGCCTACAGATGAAAATGATACCGTGCAAGCCTCGTGACAGTGATTGAGATGGGAAACTTCATCCGAAGACAACGAAGCATCAAATCCCCAGTTTGATTGATATCAGACAATTTTACTGATAAAACCTCAATGCTTGTTTTAGCAGTCTTCTTTCATTCTGAAAACTACTTCTGGTACAGGAAAAGTTCATTACAGACTTTTTTTTCCTTCTAGCATCAGCCATTTTTTTAAGTCCTCCCATAGCATTTTATTTTTGGACATACGAGGAGCTGGGTAGAAGCTTCCTCTCTCCCCCATACATTGACAGTGCCTCAAAGTTAGATCAAGCAGAAACCATGGCAAAGTACTCACTTTCTGTAACTCCTTTGTGGTTGTGCCTCTGTGTACCAAACAGAACTGGGCCCCTGGATGCCGCTGTAAATAATTGCTGTCAAATGGAATAAGACCATTCACCTCTAAACCTGTAGCTGAAATCTCATCAAATGGGCTGAGAGCAGTCTCTGTTTGAGAGCACCTGAAGACCACTGTGACACCTTCCTGCAATTATAAGTGACCACATGAAAGACTCAAAGTCTGAAAGGATTTTGGAGAGAGAAAGAAAGGAAAAAAAAGCCTGAAAGTTGCAGGGACTCCAGCAAAACCGTTTTTCACTCAGTAAAACAGCCAAAAGCAGTATTAGATTGTACCACCCACACCAGACTTGCTCATAACCCCTTCCTCCTGGCTCTCAGCAGCCATATTCCGGTGTCCATTTGAAAAACAGCCTCCCTCTTTAACCACCTTCTATTAAAATGCTTTTACTTAAAGTTGATGGTACAGACAGGCCCTATGGTAGTTGCAGAGAAGGTATTTTTTTCCTGCTAAGCCATCCTCATGGCAACAGCCAGAAATACCCTTCAGTAACCCCTACGTGTCAACAAGCTCCATTCCAGCCCAGGCTGTTTGGTATAGCAGTTCTTTCACAAGTCTCTGGTGGGACTGTAAATTCTGGCAGTGTCAAATACATTTCCTTTTATTACAAAACCATTTTGAAGCCATCAGAAAGATTTCTCATTTGTAAACTAGCACTTCTATATTTAGGATGTTACTTGGATTACAGATTTATTTTTTCTTCCTGACACTGCAGAAATGGAGGAAAATAAAAGGCAGGAACACTAGCAGAGGGGGGCAGGCAACTTTTCAAATACTGGAAAAAGGTTTAAGTTCTTGGAGAAGGGGACTGGATTTGAAGGAAAGGCCCAATTCCCAACTTCCAGATGAAACACTGTCCCTGACTTCACCCTTCTGTAAAATGGAAACTCTTCCTCCAGCCAGGCTCACCTGCAATGTGACTTGTGGTCTGCTTCAGAAAGCAAAGGTCAAGGTGTTACAGGGATGTGGGGTGAAAAACCAAAGATCCATCAAGCATCCAGTCAGGAGAGGATCACTCACCTCCATAACTCCCTATTTCTTCTCTGCTGAAAGCACAAATACAACCTACTGACCCCTTCAGCCAAACCAGGGGCAGCAGATCCCCATCACAAGGCATCTGCTCCCCAGAAACAGGAGTCTTTCAGAAGTACTGGAATGAGTTGTTTTAACATGTACACTGAAGCACATCATGACATGGACTTTGAGACAAAATATGACAAATAGTTGATGAAAGCACAGATTTCAGTTTTTCAACTGCACTAAGACATTGGGAGAACAAACAAGTCTCCTCTACATGCAAAGAAGAACACACAACACAGCTTGGCATGAGAGACTGCTAAATAAATTCTAAATCAAACTAACAAACATGAGTGACAGGATAATGACTAATACCCCATGTAAAGCAAAGCTCTTTCTTATGGACTTGGGAGATTTTGATGTCTTGGACTGAATTCTTCCAATTCAGATGAGCTTGTTTTTATCAACTCTGGAATAACTGGCTCAATTACCTTCTCAGAGTAAACTGTATGCAAGATTTTGATTCCTTGACTAAAACCTGCTCTGCAGCTAAAACTAATACCAAGGCCTACCCAAACAGCTTGGTACAAACAAACTGGGGGAGGGCTGCATACATTAGTTCCCAGATCTCTGGATATACTTTTTTTGGGGGAGGAGGGCACTGTTCCAATAGTTTCTTAAAATTACGGCAGCAGAACAGAATGTGAAGCTGGGTGGCAAGGAGCTGCCAACACATCAAGCACTTGCAATGATTCATTAGTCCACACTTTGAGGAGTTGTTCCTGGGTTTGAAACAACGAGAGAAAGAAGGAACGAGACATCCAACCTGCCAGAGCTGGGCTGAGTGGTACCCAAATTACAGGTGCTGAGCAAATGCATGGCAGAGAGAGAGTCACATTCTGTCCAGCTCAGCACCCTGTCTCCAATGGGAAAAGACACAACCCAGCTCTCTCTGTGCTCTGCTCCCTCCAACATCCACAGCCAGTAACTGAGGGACAGAGCAACCCCAGGCAGTTCCCTTCAGTGTCAGGTTTGTCCATGAAACTGCCCAATCTTTTTGAGCCTTCCAGTACAATCTACCTCCACGGCCTCCTGAGCAACCAAATCCATGTGTTAACCACCTGCTTAAGCTTATTACCTTCCCTACACATCTGTATTATTTAATTTCATGTGTTTACTTTTATTTAAATCCAAGTAGGCATATCTTGTGAAATGATGGAAAAGTGGTTTGCATCTTGAAGTCATATACATTAACTGGTAGAAGAAAGAATAAAGCAAGAGAACAACCATTGGCAAGGGACCACTTTGATGGTTCAGCATTTGTATTCAATCACCATCTAACTTCTCCTCCTGTGTATTTTCTTTGAATGAAAACATTACCATAATTTCCTATTTATTGAACCCTAATCTGTCTGTGTTTCTTATTAAAGCTTTTTCCAGGCTTCCACCCTCCCTTTCCCCAGAGAAAGGGTCTTTGAAAAGTTTTTATCAAATGTAACGTGTAATTTAGCCTGCTTCAGCTATTTCCAGATGGCCTCCGAAGTGATGAAGTTATGCTCTCACAGTTTTCCAATGAGAAGAAATAAATGGAAGCAAGACAGGATTTCTAAAGCAAGAATCTTGCAAGCACCTCAGGAATTATGATACTTCATTTCTTCTAATAAAATTACATTGAATTGGATCTAATTTACAGAGATACCAAACACTCCCAATGACTTCACCCTTGTCTCTAACCCAAACAGCTTTTTCATGGAAAGAGGGCCACAGCACATGCAGGTATTCAGACTGTTGGCACACCTTACTGGAATCTCTTGCCTGAAAATCCAGCCATTAACATATGGAAGAATTGGAGCAAGTGTTTCTATTTTTATCATACGTCATCTTTTCTGAGTTATAATGTTCCCTGCATTAAAAGTATTTGGCAAAAGACAAAAAAAGACAGAAAATTGTGAATTAGGGTCAAGAATTCCAGCACAGAGCTTAGCCTGGCCATCAGTACAATGGCACTGTTTTCTCTATAGAATCCTCGTTCAAGTTTTGTGCTGCACAGTACATATATTCCTGCAAAAGGAGCTCCTGAATACATTATCAGGCAGCTCTTACAGGAGGACAACCTGGAAAGTCAGGAGACAGAGGTGTCCACACTCCTGTCTAACACCAGAAACATCATTAAAGCCAGTATTTTTCTTGTTTCATTACAACAGGTTTTGTCACTTCACCGCAGGCATTACTTCCTTGGCCTGTCACATCTCACCTGAGACCCTACACCCGTCCAAGGCCCTGCTACCTTGAATCTCTGGGCCACACTTAACCACCACAACTACCCAAGGGGACAGGGCTGGGATTCAGAGCCACAAGTTCCTGATGCTCAAGAAGGGAAGCTGGAAGCTGCTCACCAACAATGCCACACTTCTGCAACAATGCCTGCTCAGTACTTCATCCCACTTACAAAGGAAAACCCTCAGAGGTACCTCCAAGTGTACCTGCCCTGACCAAGTCCATCAAGAGCTCTCTCCTGAGCAGGACATGGAGCAGGATTTTGCCAACAGCAAGGCAATGGCTGTGCTAGGACTCCATCCCATCATGGTGACAGCTCTGTCTCATTGTTTCCCCCTGCAGCCATCTGCTTCTCGTGTCTTATTCTCAGATGGCAGAGCTGCTGTGAAGCAGCCCACCAGCTCCCCTCATGCTCACACAGCACCTACCAGCAGCACGGGATGCTGGGTCCCGAGTAGGGACCTGAAGTGTTACAGTAGAATAAGTCATAACACACAGAACAAAAGCTGTTTACAGAAGATGGGGATGTTGGAGCTTCCCAGATATACTGCTGACAAAATAATGTCACATTTCATCACAATTTCCCTGGTGTGTGTCAACAACAGAGGAGCCCTCTACAACCAGTACAGCTGAAAGCATCCTGTATCAAAGTTGTAGCTTTATATTCAAATCTGCTGAGGAGAAATAAGGTTTATATTCTGATTAATTGTTCAGGATGAAAATATGGGCTCTGACATAATGTAATAGCTATTTTGGCACAACTTTTGAGGAGCATGAGCAAGCAGCCTCTCCTAATTGATGTGCAGATCCTGGAGTGGGTAGTAACTGCATAATAGCTTCATGTTGTCTTCTGAAAGTTAACACAGATGTGAACCCTGTCAAACTAGTCCACAGTTACCAGCAGCAGCTATGCACTGGAAGAATTTAACCCCGTTTCATCCATTATCTACATTTTCTGTCTTCCATGGAAAATAGATTAACACAGGACAACTTGGACATTACAGCCTCAGTGAATGCAAGTGGTTTCAGGCCTCAGTGGTGGCAGCAGGAATGCAGCAGCCCATCAAAACTCCTTGCCTAAACAAGTTGCCATCCAGCAGCTGAGCAGCCAGAGCAGCCACGTGTGCTGTTAGACAACAGCCAACGTGTACCAAGACAGCTCAGTTTAGTTTGGTCCATGGTCAGAGGGGTTAGTGTTAACCTGCATTACGTGGTATTTGCTACGAACCAGGACTTTGCACACAGATAACTCCTGCAGTAGAACTGACAGCAGTAAATTATTACACAGAATTAACTAAACCATGCTTGAGCTGTAAGATGATTAGCTCAGTGAGATTGTATTTTTGAGTCATGGTTCCTATGGAGTAAGCATAAAGCTCAAGAAGAGAGTCCTGGCAGATTAACAGACCACTTGCATATGCTTCTTGTTCATTTAAGAAAGTCAGTATGTCAAGAATCAGACACAAAGTCATCAAATTGCACTCATTGGTGAAGGTGTCACTGGCTGTAAGTGTGGTACTTGTCACACTTTCTACTGGAATGCTGCTCTTAAGACAGCAAAATTCAACCACATACAAAGAAACAACCACAGGCCAGCAACCATGCAACTCATACGTGATTTTTACCATAGTTTTATAAGGTCAGCAGTACGACTTCAAGTTCCATCTAACCCAACATAACTGCAAGCTGCCACAGCAGGAGGAGTCTGGCCCACAGTCTGGTTCTCAATCCTCCCCTGGGTTGGGTCTCGTAACTGTGTTGCCGTAGCACAAGTCGGTTCTGTCAGCAGATGAAAAACGTTTTAATTTTGAGCATGTGTGGTCCTTTCCCACTGAATCAGCAAGACAAACCAACTCTCCTTACAGCCATTTAGCAGCCAGATCCTCCTCAGCACTGTGGCTCCAGGCCCAGCTGGGCACAGCCATACCTCGCAGAGATCAGGGGTAGCACAAAACCACACCCCACGTAGTGCAGAGTCCTTCTGCCCGCACTCGTGAGCTGAACTTTTACCCCACATTACTGCCTTGAAAATCAAGTAGCTAAGTAAGTGATAAGAAGCTATTTTTTCCCTTAAATCACTCAAATGATTGCAAAGACAAAGCCTCTGATTTCACATACCTAAGCTACAGAGGAGATGGTTGGAAAAATACCGAGCCTTCGGCATCTTAACCTCTGACATCTTCTGAAGTAGACAGTGACAAAGAATTGGTAAAAGTGCACTTTAATATGAGAATGCACAGTACAGGACAAAAGCATGATAGACAGCAGTGCTCTGCAAATGTCTGTTCACATTCTGAACTGGAGCTCTTGCATAGCCTCTGGTTCCCAGACCAAGAAAAAGGTGCACAATCAACATTTTGTGTATGTGATGTCCTGTAAAATAGGGGAAAGCTGCCCCTTATCTCTGCAGTCACCCAAAACTCCTGGGCAGCAGAAACTGGTGCAGTTTCCCAGACTGTTTGAAGGCCTGTACCTTATACCCAAAGGCAAGTCAGCCTGTATGAACTGGTGTGATGCCAGCAGTCCAGTCCTGAAAAGCACAGGACTTACCAGCTGGCACACACTCCACACAAACACACAATAAACTGACACTTTCTGAGGAAAACTAAACACATCTGTACTCAGTGCTGGGAGTAGTTAAACAGTTCCCTTGCCAGAGGAGCTGGGGACTTTTCATTATAATACTAATGGCTAGGATGGCCTAATGGTAGGATGTAAAATACAGGCACAGCACCATGAAGAACTCTACCAAATAAATCACAAAGACCAAGCCAATTTTTGTGAAGCAACTCTGCTCCTGCAGGTGTAATTCTCCTTCATGGGCCACCTTCTGTGCCTCTCTCCAACAATACACTGTGATGAATATGCTGGAGTAGGGGTTCAGACTTCAGTTAGAACAGAAGAGGGGATATTCATCTTTATACACCTCTCCCAGCCCCTGTGAGTGCCTCACACCTTCTGGTAATTGTACACAGCCATCCCACGTCCAGATTTCAGAAGAAGCTGCACAACAAACCTAAGTGCAACAAAAAGTCAGTGTGCAACATCAGAAATATTGGCTCCATTACTAATTCCCCATTTAATTCAAAACATCCCTTAACCTTGCCAGTGCAGAGGCAAGACTGTGCCTTTAAAACTCCTCTCATTAAGAACTCAGTATCTATCACAGCTCCCTGTAAACTGCATATAATCAAATTTCTGCACTACCCTGTTTCAGTTTCTCATTACTGCATATCTTTCATGTTTTAATTCACATGACATTAGATTTGCTGCACTAAATGAGCACCTTCTGAACTCCAGAATAAAATGGAGGTTAATTACTAAACCAGATTTTTAAGTGAGAGTAAAACTCTATTAATGCCTAAAGCAATGCTAAACTTGACAACTTAATTGAAGTTAAGCATTGCAGAGTTAAACTGCCCCAACAGCTTTATTCAAGCTGCAGCTCACACAGTAAGACCTCCCAGGATCCCACGTTTTACGCAGACGACAAAGGACAGGACTCCTCCTGCTCCAGTCTTGCATTTGCAGTGAGATACTCAAGTGGCATTTTGTGATGGCCTTGCAAGCAGATGTCCAAGCCTCTCTCCCACCTGCTTCTCATCTGCCTCAAACATACCACTGAGCCTTAGGGTCAATGAGGGGAGATAAACAACAGTGATGGGTAAAACAGCTCTCATTTCAGGTAGTACAGGTACAGGCAAAAACTATTGTCAAGATCTGCCAACATTCATTATATGGTGCTAGTTTTGTCACCGAAGCACCTAATAGCCAACTAAGCCATAAGCAGCCTGACAGTGCAGCTATTGCAGTTCACTGCCTACCATCCACAGCCACTCCAACTCACACAAGAAAAGCTTGAAAGGATTGCATGAATGCTAATATCATCCTCATCTAAAAACTTGAAGCAAGAAGGACCATTGAGTCTACTGGGTCTGAGGTTTGTTTGGAGCTTCAAGATGGCATTAAGAAATCTACTCTCTTCCCCAAAAAATGCTGCCTTGGGAAACCACCCATAACTTTCTGCTTATTTCTCAATAGTTATTGGAAATGCAAAAGGAACAAAGTCAGGAGCAGTAAACATGGTTTATTTTCTATACTTGATGTTTTGCTCTTGCCAGTCAACTTCAATTGTCCAAGCATGTCAGAGCTTGAGAATACAGAGAAATTAATGCAGGCTCAGAAAACACAGACTGGAGACTGTACAGTCATCACATGGTCACCTCCATGGCCATACCAAGTAAATCAAGTAAGACTGCTATGGCAGGGCATAGCACTGGACTCTTACTTGCTATTGACAGTGTCACTAAAATTTGTTATTTAATTGCTACACTTTACTTTACCCTGGAAGGCACCTCTGAAGTAAAGTTTTCCAGTAAACTTTTCTTTATGCTGAAGAACATACTCTGTAAGATCCCCAGTTTGTTGGCCCTTGAAGCTGCCAAAAGCAATGTGCACAAAACTGAAGCACAGTGCTAGGCAGTCAAGACAAGATCAGTCCCAAATGAAGATGAGATACTCAATTCCATATGATACTTATTTAATACAGTTTGGCCAAGTGCATTGTGTGCTGTCCTGATGAACAGAAACAGTTGTAGGTTACAAAAAGCCACTTTGTGCACAGCACGTTGAGGAACCAACTGTAGAATCATCCCAGAGCAAGAAATGGCCAAAGTTCATGTTTACTATTTTAGAAGTAATTTCAACTTCAGTGTATGAATTCATAGCAGACAAGTTAGTGCTGGTGCATCAAAGAACGGGAATATTTTAGTCAACAGCCTGGTGGAATTATTATACATGTTAAACAGCCCAGATAACATCGAAAGTGATGAGCCTCTGTCAAATGCTTTGCACAAACAACACCAAGGCACAGCTCTGCAACACTGGACACAACCTCTGCTCTGAACCTGAAGTGCTTATTAAATGCAATGTTATGTTGTAGGGTGCTTTGCATTCATCCACAATGTGCAATGGAAGAGCTAAAAACTAACGTGTGTCTAACAGGACTGAATCAAAATGAGAAAGAAAACTTGGCGGCCCTTGAGTCACAACTGCAAAGGATGCAGAAGTTTTGCCCACCAGGTCTTTACACCTGTACAATCCATTGCTTTTAGAGCAAAACCCAACAATTTAGATAAGAAATGCAACCCTTGTCTTACTTCAAAAAGCAAAGCTGAGGGAGTGCAGCTTGGGGAAGAGATGTGCAGCCTCCTGCATAGCCCATCTTGTGTGCACTGTGATACAAAGGTCAGGAAACTGTTATGTATAACTCAAAAAATAACCCAAAGCACAAACAAAAAAAAAAACCAAAACACTTCTTATGCTGTGAGGGTCATCAATACTAGAACAGGTCATCCAGAGAAGTTGTGAAGCCTCTGTCTCTGGAGATACTCAAAACCCAGCATGACTTGGCTCTGAGCAATGGAGCTGGACAAGATGATCTGCAGAGGTGTCACCTCAGTGACTCTGAGTCTGTCTAGCCACTGGGAAAAGCTTCAGACTGCTGGAAATAACCGTATTCCAAACTTTCAGATCCTCTCTGCATGACACCCAGTTTCAGACTTGACAACATTGTAGTTGGCTTGGAGAACAACCCAGTTTTGGATCCAGAAAGCTGTGGTCAAATCCAGCTCCTTTTCCAGGGAAGCCACACAAGCACTCACTGTCACAGCAGGCAAACACACATGTGGGGGCAGAAGGAAGTGTTCTGTGTGATATAAGCATGTTCAAATCTGAATACTCATCTCAAACATTATCATCAGGGCATCAGAAACCAAATGGGCAGTTAAGTCTTTTGGGGAGAAAAAAGAATAAAATAAAAACCAGCCAATAGTGCTCATCCTCTGCTAAACAGACTACACCAAAATTCAATTAATTCTGCATCTCATGTTGAAAAGATTATGCATTTATCTTTCTCTAGTGGAATTTTTTACCTTTCTAAGTAGTATTTCAATGAAAATGGAACATATTAAAATCACAGTGTCAGGCTTGAAAGTACATCAAATTTAGGATCTTGCCATATGCTGAACACTCCTCTCCCAATCCAACAATACGGATTTCAGCTCAAACCATGAGCTGAAACTGAAGCACAAATAGTCCTGAGCAGCACAGCTCACATGCTTAAGGCCTGCTGGATCACTCCTGTTTGTCACAGGCCTGGGGCTGCAACAAGATGAAATCTACAAGTACAAAACCAATTGAATTATTTAGGATTCTGAAATAAAGACTACATGGAAGTGTTGTGTTGAACAAAGGTCTGATTGAGGCAGATCTTTAAACATATGCTTAACTTCAGCTGGCATTGAAGCCTGATTTCTTTCAAAGAAGCCTCATCCTGAACACTGGATGCTTTCTTAGCTTGCAGCTCCCACCACGCCCAGGATTTAAAGTACATTTTGGGGGGAGGACAAGCTATGTAGGCATTTGCTCAGGAAGAATGCATTTGGTAAATACTATATATCATTTTAATATTCCAATTACTTCTACAACCTCAAACAAGCCCAAATTGTTTCTAAAATTCCAGCACATAGGCACCTCCCTGAATTTTAACTCAAATTCTCATCTTCATCTAACAAGATGCCAGGAAACAGAAAAGAGCTTGTTCCCAAAAACTTTGATAAAATTCAGTTAAATTATCCAGATGGTTTTCATTCCACGGAAAATACTAAACCAGCAGTCTGCAGAGCATAGCATTTTCTAAATACACAAAATAAAGAGAAAACAATGCACAAGTGGAAAGTGCAAATGCTGAGCCTGTTATATTTTTGTTCCAGCAGAAATGCAGCACAATCAATACAATCTTGCAGTTCTAGAGGACCCATCTTTCTGCTGCCAGGGCTGCTCTGCAGCTGTAAGTGCCACCAAATAAATTGCACACAGCTCCTAGTTCAACCACTTCATTTTTTCCTGTTCTACATGCAGAAAGGAGGAACTGCATTCCCACCACTTAACCTCCAAAACTCAGCGTTCTCTACAGCACAAGAAGCCAAAGAGCACCTACTGAACAACCTATGTACTTTGGATGACTCTGCAAGCAGCCAAATTTAGCAAATTTGCTATTTTCTCCAAAGCACAGCCTGATTCTGCAGCTCTTAAATACAGGGAAAACTGTCTTAGATTAAATAGTGAATACAGATTTAGAATTTCAAGAGCTGTGAAAGTCCTTGCCACAGAAAATAAACCCACTGAAAAAAGATGAGGACAGATACTGCAATTTTCTGTGCTGTGCTATTTAATAAATCTCAATGCAAAGGAATTAAATTACAGATGGGAAACAAGCATCTATATAATTATATGACAACACCTGAAATCATTCAAATCCACCACCAGCAGAATCAGAAAAGTGATCAGCAAGAGACAAGCCATGCAAAAATCACTCTGCAGTTACAGATGGATATTCACCCCTTTTACATGGCACCTCACTAAAATATTTCATAGCAACGGGGCAGGAGTCATCCCACAGCAGGGGATGGGTCTGGGTATCACACAAACCAGCACCACCCTGCAGTCTCAAAATTAACAGGATTACAACCCCAAAATTAATAGGAGTACACTTCAAAATTAATAGGAGAAAACAGGCAAGTGAGCAAACTTTGTACTTAAACTGAGTTTCTTAAACTGTAAGGAATCACTGAAGCTTTCCTTCTTTAGATCACTAATATATTTTTTCATTCAGTGCTGCTGGTTTTCCTCATCATCCAGCCAGGAAGGCAGAGACAAGAGCATCACCAGGACCTCCACCACAGCAATAGTGCATTGATGCTCTTGTGGCTTCCCTGCATCTCTGTGTCTGTGCCTGCTTACAACAGCTGTTCAGGCTGCCCAGGAAAAGCTCTGAGTATGAAAATGGTGGGATCACCAGCTGATGAAGCCACCATCAGGGGGCCCAGGTTGCTGCTCACTGCAAGAGCCACCTTTCCTCACCAGCGTCCTTTCAGCGCCCAGCACGACTCAGCACAGCAGAGCAGCATTCAGGAACACAACACCACTGGGTTTGGTTCCTCTGCAGCTCTACTTATTGTCTCAAGTGGTGCTGCAAGGCAAAAGGCCAAATGGTCCCCAGTTTCAAAGAGCAAGTCCCTAAAGACCCCACCCGAGAACCAAGAACACACCCCCCAGAATGGGGCAAGAGACCACTGCAGGCACAGCAGAGGGAAGTTTTGCCTGATGGACATTTTTGCACCCCAGCACAACTCTTACAAGTGCCTTCATTAGAAAGGCTAAGTGAGGGATAATTATGTGTCCTCCACAAACGAGGACTGCTTTGGAAAGACAGCAATTACTGCCTGCTCAGAGGGATCTCTCCCAGAAAGCAGGAGACAGATGTAAAGGTTGGGTGCCCAATTCCTTTGGAAAACATTAAAAAAGCTGCAAGTAAGAACCCTCCCCACTCTGAAAACATGCAGCAGCTTCCAGCCAACCCTGGTTTTGTTGTAAGGGCAGCTACAGTACCTCTGAGGCCCTCATAAGAGGGAGATCCATTTTGCATTTCTCCAAATTACCCAACACACTTGAAAAACACAAAGTCCTTGCTGGCCTAAAGCATCTTCATGGCTATCAGCTCCTACAGCACAGCCCTGTACAGTATCTAAAATTGCATTAACTGGGAAGCAAATTATCACTTGCAGAGTAGTTTTGCAATTAGATTGAAACTGTAAATTGTGCAACAAGCTAAATCAAAAAACAAGTTGGTGATAGACATAATCTTAACTCATCTCCTGCCTTACGTTACTCCTTTGTAACTTGCTTCTACATAGATTCAAGCTCCTTTTGCTGCACCACAAATGACTTCACATTCCTAAAAAATTAAGCACTCCTAAGAACTAACGCATGTTTGTCGTCACTCTTAATATCCACCTTTGCCTGAAGCTTTTTCACCAACACACACCACTCTGAAAGGCTTTTTGGCTGTCAGAGGCCGTACCACCCTTCAACTTCCTTGCTTTCCTGCAACATTTCAGGACTCCTTCCCTTCAATCCAACTATCTCTGCCCCAAAATGATCACTCTTACTTCGAGCAGATCACATTTAATGCTGTGACCTCAACTACAGAGCCTTGGACCTTTTAGATGGTACTGAAAATTATCCAGTTTCTGAGCAGATCTTACTTGATTCCTGTTCCACTTTGTACAAGGAACTATTTTCTGGAGCAGAGTGAGAACCATCCCATGGCAAAAGGTCACTCCCTTGTTACACCAAGTCACTCCTGCCCATAGGCTCAATCAATACTATACAAGGCAAAACAGAGTAGCTTCTGCAAATACAAGACCACAAAAAGCCCATGGTTTATTTGCTTGGGCACTTCAAAGGATGGTGGGCACCTCCATCCTGTGTCTTGAGTCACAGTCAGGATTGGCACTCCAAACTTCCAAGTGCTGAGTTCACAAAGCTGGAGCAGGGGGATGTCACTCTACCTGCTCTTCCTCATTTCTCTACGAGCACACCTGTCCTGGGCACGTCACTCTGAGGAAGGTTTAGCAACAGCTCACCCGGACTCAACAACCAAATCTCTGAGGGACAGCGTTCAGCACCAACACCAGCCTCTTGCAGCCTTCCCTGGCTGACTTGGGCACTCTCAAACTCCACAGGCCAGTGTTCAAAAGCCTTCTTTGAAGCCACCACGAGTCCTTCAAGGCAGACACCCACATCATGGGTTTTTTTTAAATTCCACTAGACAACAGAACACATAAAAATGGGGTGACGCAAGGCGAACCCAAAGCTCCCCTAATGAACATAGCCCCGAGTGTCCAACAGGATGTGACAGGTGGAGGGGCAGGCGAGCCCAGCCGAGGATGAGGTCACAAAATGAGCAGTTTGCACAGCACACTACTAATCTTAAATTCCAAACTCATTATGCACTAGCCTAACAAACAAAGGAGCAGCTTAGCAGATTTACAATGTACCTTCTCCAAGGGTGGAATAATTATTTATCAGATAGCAGCCTTCGTGATACAACAGCAATAAATAAATAAATTATCCCAGCAGCTCCTGTGAGCTGTGCCTGTGGCTTCACTAGACAGACTGACAGCTGGAATGTGCCTTTACCTGGCTGAGCTTGGGTAGAATTGTAAATATTTGGTACAAATAAAATAAAGCTTGCTAGACTGAGCAGAAACCCAAACACAGTAGTTAATGGCAGCCCAGGGGACACACTGCAAGAGACCCACACCCCCTGAACCCTTTCCAGCTTCCAATGAACAGCCCCAAGAGTTTCTTTCCCTTTGCTTTTCTATAAGATCATTCCCTCCTGCATGTGTACACATGTCAATAGCATTCTGACTTCATTCTCTCAGGTTGCAACTGTTATTTATCCAGGCTGAAGTTCACAAACATTATAGAAAGGGTTTGTATTCCTAATTTGGCTTTACAGCTGCATATTACCATGCAGAGACACATCCAGAAAAAGCATTTCAAAAGTCATATTTTATACAAGTTCTCTCTTTTATTTAGATAAAACCCAAAGAATCCTGAAAGGAAACAGTACATGTGCACAAAACATGCTCAGCTAGGCTCTCCCACCCAGATATCTCAATGATCCTTTTCCATTTCCATGGCATTATTCCGACCTCCCAGTTTGAAGCTCCAGGACCACACATTCCCCTTGCCCACATTCCAAATTTCTCACCATCTGACAGCTTCCAAAGTCTGCTCTCATTTCTCACCCTGAAACAGTACCTCCAGCCCAAGTTTTCTAGCTGGCTGCTTCTCCTCCAGAAAGGATCACAGTAATTCCTATTTGCTTTATATGTTTATATGATACAACAGGATGGCTGGCAGTAAGATCAGTAAAAATCATTTTTCTGTCTCCATTCTACAAAGCATCCTTCATTTGGGACATTCTAGCTGTTCCCACTTCTTTTCTCTGACCTCCAGACCCCAATGTCCCTGCCCTACAAAGTTTCTTCCATTCAAGGAGTAGTTTGTGTTGTCACATACTTGCAAAGAAAATAAACAGTCTCTCAGCATTTGTTACAGGCAAGCTTTAACAATATACTATATTACCATCATGCTGCTTTAAACACATTAAAATCGGCAAGCTTCCAGCACCTAAATATCCCAGAGATTAACAACATCTTTCCAGGAACCCAAAAATAAAAATATTCACCTGGATTTTCTCAGAATTCACCACAAATAAATTATTTAATGTAACAAGAGGCCAAACCAGGCACATAATCCTTGCACACAGGCAAAGATCGTGCACAAGTGTCCTTCCAGCTCTCCAAAACTTTAGTGGTCTCTTCACAAGGTGGTCTGAGATCAGACCCCCACCGTGCTCCACCTGACCACACCAGCCCAAACAGCAGGGTCAGGTGGGTTTACACCCATTTTGTGTCAGAAGAGCAGCACAAAGGAAGGTGCAACGTACCTGTGAATCTAGGTCAGCGTTTTTTGGGGAGCAGTTAAGGAGGATGAATCCAGGTCTTCCCAGAGGTGGGAGCTGCCACATCGTCCCCAATGCCACTGTTTCCCTGAGCCAGAATGTCCCTATGAAACACTGACTTCAGGATGGGCTCCAGCCACCTGACACCAAACCTGAGGTGCTCTAGAGCAAGAGAAAAAGGGTCTGAAAAAAAGGCATTTGCTTGCTCTTGACGCTCATTCCTGCAAGGAACACAGAATTCATAAACTCCACATCTGCAAACCTATGCCTGCCTGCATTGTAAAGGAATAATCTTCATGGGAACTGATTTAAAAAAAAACTTGTTTACGGTGAGAGGCTGCTAATTAGAACATTAAAATACTAGCCCGAACCCCACATTACACTTGCATTCTGTTTTACATAGCAGTATACGTAACAATCATCACAGCAAGCAGCTCTGTTGGCTCATGCTGGAAGAAGTAATTATATATCCCAGCAACACAGTTTTGCCCTTCAACCTGCCAGGCCAGTCCACACAGCAGCTGTGAGCAGCAGGTCAGGGTGGGGGGAGCCTACAGAGTGTTTCTCCATAATCACCACTGAAGAAAAAAAGCTAAAAACCACCAGCCCCTGTCCTGCATGCTTGGCAGAAAGCTGCTAACACAAACATTACAGCAGCCCTTGCAGCAGGGATGCTACCAGAAAAAATGAGCTCCATCCAAAGGCACTATTAGTGGTTGAAGTATCAGCTGGAAGTTGCACTGCAAGCCCTCCTTAGCAATTTTCACCATTTTTGTGCTTGTACCAGTGATACCCACACCATCCTCTTTCACTTGGACACTAGTGTGACCTCTCTGAAACACTTATTCTCTGGTAAAGCCCACAGACAACAGTGACTAAGGCCTGTGCAAGTCACAAGCTGAATTTCTGGGCAAGGATACTGAGCCAGAGCCTTTCAAAGGCACCCCAAAACTGCTACTGCCCAGCCACAGCAAGCAGAGCCTTGGAGTACCTAACACTGAAAACTGCACTTAACCTCTCCCTCAGGTGGGCTGGAGAAGAGGCTGAACTCCTCCAAGATTTTCTTTCCAGTGAACCTGAATATTTCAATCTTGATACTCAAAGCAGCATCAGTTTTTTACAGCTGTTGTAGATAAAGCAGTAGCATTGTTATGTTATGAATACCCAACAAAATTCCTTTTCCTGTGCTGGCTTTTTTCCTTAGCATGAAATGAAGTGTAAAACTACACACAAGCCACTAGTCGTGCTGTTACTGTTTAACTAGAGATTATTAAAAATAAATAATCACAGTACTAAAATAATACAATAGTGATGCAATGGTTAACTGTCCAGCAAAATCTGCCATGCCATGCTGCTTAATCATGTTGTCTTTGTTCCAGCAAAAAAATATATTAGAAGACAGGGAATTTTTCCAAATAAAAATGTTACAGCCTGTGTATCTCCAAAACTTTTTGAATCCAAAATAGAACGAGACAGACAATAATGGCCAAGAGCCTGACCAGCTTAATGGAAGTTGAACTCTCATTTTGTTCCCAACACCGAAACAGCAGATTGTTCACAGAAGACAATTAACAGCCAACACAAAATTTCATTTTTTTTAGCAGAAAAGTAAACAGAAAATTACTCATTCTGTTTCATTTTTAAAGCCTTAAAGCAAGTTGCTTTGAAAAGCAAACGTAGAAACAGGAGGATGGCACAGTTAAGCATCAGAACAGGTTTCTCCTGTACCCTCATTTTTAAGCAGCTGAACAGATTTCTTCCCAATAAACTTTTAATCAAAGAACAGGGTAAGAGGTTGAATTTGTTTATAAAATAGCACATCTGCAAGTCTCTTCTGCTCTTGCTTCCCAGTTTTCTTCTAGATCCTGACCAGACTGTACAGCAGGAATTAGTCATGCTGCCTACCACCGTGCTGGAAAGGACCTCTGATACATTGCCCTAAGTGCCAAATAAAAACACAGAGTGCAGAAGAGGCTCTGCAACGACTTGTTAATGACAACGGGTAGGTTCATAGCAGCCCCAAAAATTCTGGACCAGAAGCTTGTGAAATGACCTCCTCTACAGGTGAGGAAATGAGCAGTACCCAGCTATCCATCAGCAGGGCTGCACAGCCTTATTTTCAGACATATTGATTCATATTCAGAACATATTGATTCAAATTATCACCTGGATTTTGTAAATCAATAGTAGGCAGCTAGGGAAGTTTCCTGCTTACCAGAAAGGTATGGATTTATGTTTCAAGCAGAATGCATATGTACTTACACACAACTAATGCAGCCAGCAGGCTGATAAATAAAAAGCAAACACATGTGCTTGCTAAAAGATGCACAGTCAGTGCAGCCAGCTCAGCCTCAAAATATCTGTGCCCTCTCTGATCAGCTTGGCAACCACACAAAACCCTCCCGAGGAAAGCAGGCCAGGGAAGCAAAAAGGTAACGCTCAATAGTTCGTATCAAAGCAAATGCTGAACTGAATTTCAGGGGCTATTTCTGTTTCCTTGCTAAATAGCAAAGGCCTACTGCAAATAACAGAGTGAGAGCCTCGCAGGAGAGAAAAGGTCACCCAGGATCTCTCAGCATGGAAAACGCTGTGCTACAGACAGGGAGCAGCACCAGCTCCCCGGGTACAGAAATACACGGAAATACCACTTATTGTCTCCACATGTTTATACAACAGACACTCCAACTGCAGCCTTTCCTTTCAAGACTGTTTTCAAAAATCCAAAAGTACAAAAAGATGTGGTGAGGGTTTCCTTCCCAGTGCAGCGAATTTGAGGTGCAGAATAAACACGGAATTATTGACTCACTCACAAAAATGTTACCGGAGAGATTTCACAGACATACTTTTGGCTTAGCTCTACTCCCACTGACGTCGGTTCAGACTTTTACCACTGATTTCAGGCAGTGCTGGCCTACGTAGCACTTCCAGCTCAGCTATTATTACCTTTTAGTTTAAAATACGTAATGTTCCTCTGGAACAGACGGAAAAATATTTCAGGAACTTTTTAAATCTGTTCCTCCAAGATACATTTTTATTTTTTTTTTAATCACACTGAGACACGGTTCCTGGATGCAAGAACATGTGACCTGTTCTAAATAAAGGATATTTTCCACTTCTTGCACAACTGGAACAGATATAAGCAGTAGCTTGAACAAACTGCATTGCAGAACCCAACCAGAATATAAAACACTTGAATAAGATCCATAAATAGCAGTAATATGAAAAGACTACCTCCAATAAGGCACAAACTCAATGTTAAGCCTAATGTAATCAAGTTCAAATTCAATCACGCTGCAAAGTTCATTTACAAAATTAAATTTCATCATCTGCAGGCTCAGGCACTAGGGCACTTTAGAAGAGTTCTCTTTGGCTCCAGAGTAAGCACACAACTCAAAAATGTGTGTCTGTTTGGTGAAATTAATATTTACTCAACAATCATTGTGTATTAAAAGGGAAGCTCTAGCTAAACCACAACTTCAGTGCTGAGAACCAGAAAAAAGGAAAAAACAAAAAATGAGTGCTCTACAGAGGATCCTAACTGTACAGAGATGAGGCACTAGCTGATATAAGTAAAATATTGAAGGTTTTCACAAAAAAAAAGGCCTTTGGACAGCAGGAATGATGAGAATTTTATAAAGACATCACTGCTTTAAAAATGACAAGCTCTACATCTCAATGCTATTGCTCATAAAACAAAAATAAGCTTCCTAAGAAACTATCATGCAAATTAAATGCATTTCCTAATATTTTTCCCACTAAAAATACTTCAGTAACTGCATCATTCGGGTGCTTTTTAACCAGTCTGAAAATACAGGCAACAGAAAAGGGCACAAATAGCAGTAATTCATCTGCAGGTTTTATTAAGAGCAAGGCACTAAATTACAACTGCCAATAATTTGCTGCTGCTTGCGAGATCACACAGACCATCCAAATGGACACACATTGCAGAGAAGAAAAAATACAGAGAAAACCCATTTAATATAAAATTTTTGCTGCATTTGGCACACTGGGGTCAGTTCAGATTGACCTGTGCATTGGAAGGCTGTACAGCCTTTAGCTCCAGATACCAGTTTGACATCCAAAACATTGCCAAATGATTTAAAGAATCCACATTAGAGATGTAACTTAAGCCTCCAGTGCCCTGCTGACTGCGTGCAGACATGTCAGTATCTCTGTTTACTTTTGGTAATAAAACTCCATCGATTTCATTGTACACTGCTTGTACCAGGAAACAAATCTTATTTGCTTGTTCATTACATACATATTTAAGTGTATGTATTTAAAGATTAAAACTACTACCCTTTGTGAATATGGGAAGAGAGGAATAAAATATGAGAGGGGAAAAAATAGATCTCATTGTCTTACTGGGTAGTCTTAAAGACCAGTTTCCTCCCACAGTGAAAAGTGACTATGGAGAAACCAAAGCAAACTGAAAAATGGTCTCAGTTTTCAAAGACATTCAACCATGGCAAATTCCAGAGATCCCTTGAATGTAGGTATTGCTTTGCCCAAGGAGCTAACTTCTCATGAGTCCAGGGGGTTTGGGAAATATGGTTATGACTGATATATCTCAGCCCCATGTATTCTCTCCAGCCCATGTGATTAAAGCTTTTGCTGGGCTTACATTTTAACTTGGCCTCTAGCATTCAATTGTGGCTTGGCCTAAGTTAGTACAGTATTTACTGCAAAAAGCTTTTATTATTGGACCCCTTGCGGCTTTGGATTGCAGACTTGAATTATGAAATAGGGATGGAGTAACTGTGAGGGCACACTGGAGAGGAGAAATCTTTAACTGGATGTCACATATTGGAAAACAAGCAATCTGGGATGAAGCAAATAGGAGAGCTTCACTGAGTGAAGGACAGCAGTATCAGCAGGGCTGAGTTAAAATGGCCAACAAAACTGTTTCTTCTTGGTTCAGAGCAGTGACATTCTTACCTATTTCTGAGCGGGATGGAATTTTCTCTCTACTCACAATTTCAGCTGCTATGAGCAAGCCACAGATGCTTCTCAACTCTCATGGTTAAAAAGATCAGAGAAAGCCCTGAATGTTGCTAGGAAATCAGCAGTTCTCACCAGGGAAAAGAGCACATTGCTGTTGAGACTCAGTTCCTCACATCAGCTCTGGTTTGTCTGCTCCCCAGGCACCTTTCCAGAGCCAGGCTGTGGAGAGGGTAAGAAAGCAATTCCCATGGCCACAGTCCCACAACTACACCCCGCTGACCTGCTGCTATTCCACTCACTGCTGTGCAATTACTCCTGATTTACATCCACAAGAGAAAGCAGCAGGGTGATGCTGATACCCTCGATAATCATCAGTCAGACTGGTTCCAGGCCTGAGCAAAGCTGAAGGACTACAGAAGTCCTCTGAGATATGATCATGAAACAAACAGGTTTGTGAGCAACTTCTGCCTCCTGTTATCATCAAGTTTTATCAGCCTGGCTCCAGGGACAGGTTTATATGGACCCGGCAGGGCCCCTGACTCCTTTGCATCTTCATGTCCCACAATACCAGCAAGACAACTGAGGCTCTCCCTCGAGGTAAGAGCTGTACGTGAGCTGGGCAGGCTCCATGCTGAGGTTAACATGTCAGTTCACTATCTGCCAGAAAAACCATGGATTGTTATTCCACCCTCAGGGCTCCCTCTTCTCATGTACATGGGTCCATGTGGTGGGACACGAGGCAGACTGGGACAAGCTGCTCACTTCTCCCACCCAACAAGCTCTCCTGGAAACATCAGGACAGATGCTGGCCTGAGGCACCACCAGGATGTCAGCATGACAGACAAAGAGGTCCCTTTAAACCCAAAGGGTGCTGGCTCTGCAGGAGTATCAAGTACGGATGTACTGGGGAAATTCACTCCAGGGAAGTTTGACGTGACAACATTTAGAACACAGTCAAATACTCCAGTGCCTCATTACAGAGTTTATTAACCTCTCCCTGAGAGCAGAGAGCAATGCAAGGATGCATTCAGGACCCAAAGCATCAAGTCACAGGAATTAAAAGCAGTTGCAACATCTGTGCAAGGTCAAATGCAGACCAGCAATCTATGCCCCACGCTCACACCAGGAAAGCACAGACAAAGTGCTGACTACAAAGAGGACAACCACAAAGGGACAACTCCTGCACACCAGTTAGACACACAGCTGGCACAAACAGGGCTACTGGACCACAGCACCGTTGTTGTGACTGTTGCACTCCACTGGCATCACAAGCACGAAACCCAAAGCCCTGTGTGCCTCCCAGCTGCCTCCATCACAGCTGGAACCCATCAGTGCTGGTGAATCCCATCTGCTCTGCACATTAGCCCGGCTCTCAGATAATTACCTGGATAATGGCAACTTCCCTGCATAACCTTGGGGAGCAGAGGAGTTCTGGCAACTTCAGTTTCATGGGATGGTCTGTCAGGCTGCACATCATCACCACTACCTGCACCATTTCTCAGTAGTACAAGGGTTCAGTGTGAGTCAGGGCTGCCGTGAAGACAGGCCACAGGAGGTGGCCCCAGATCTGTCAGCCCTTGTGATAACAGAATTTTTACACCTTTTATTACAAACTTTCAGTGCTTCTGAAACATTCCAAGGACGATCAGAAATTCATTTATTTACTTCTAAGTTTGTCTGACAGGCAGTACAATCTAAACTCATACTAGGACTTTTTTTTTTTTTAATATTTACATTCTTATTCATTTTTCAACTGCACAGAAATGTATGAAGAGCAGCATTCAAAACTATAATACGAATATAGCAGCAGGCTAACAACAGGCTCGATCACAGACATGATACACTCGCAGCAATGACCTTACATTCAGCTGAGTGCTGCTTAGGAGAGTGTTAAGGTGAAATGGAGGGTTCCTTGAATGAAAAAACAGCGTGAGAAAAGTGCCATCGCTGACAAGGTTGATGCTTAAGGCGCGGGAGAGCACCGACTTTCTTTTTCCAGCAGCAGGACGGACAGCGGGTCGCTAACAGCCCACAGGGGAGGGAAACACACACCGACCGCCTTATTTCCCTTTACAGAGCCTATCTACGCGATGCAGCCGCTCCAGATAAGCAAACAGGGTATCTCGGGGAAAAAACACTCTAGGAAGAAAGTGACCTACCTAGCAAAAGTTTCCAGTCCCCAAGCAACTGCACTGACAAACCTGCTTCAGACTCAATTTAAAAAAAAAAACCAAACAACCAAACCCCAAACAAATAAAAACCCAAAAACCAAACAGTCAAGAACAACCTTAGATGCTACAAGACCTCGCAACCCCTCCGCAGCTCCGCGCTGCCCCCGCCGGGGGGGTCTCGGCCGCGGCGCTCACCGGGGCAGGTGCGGCCCCGGCCTCGCCCCCGCTCCCGGCGGGGGCTG
>VZRZ01008145.1:206362-249974 GCA_013398175.1 Climacteris rufus | reverse complement strand
GGGCTGGAATGGACTGTAAAGGCCACCTCGTTCCACCCTTCCACAGGCAGGGCCACCTTCCATAAAGCAGGTGGCTGCAAGCCCCGTCCAGCCTGGCCTGGAACACTTCCAGGGATGCGGCAGCCACAGCTGCTCTGTGCAAGGGCCTCGCCACCCTCACGGCAAAGAATTTGCTCCTCATGTCCAATTTAAACCTGCTCACTTAGTTTGAAGCCATTGCCCCTTGTCCTGTCACTACAGTCTCTCGTAAAAAGGCCCTCTCCATCTTTCTTGTAGGCTCCCTTCAGGTACTGGATGGACCAGCAGCAAGGGCTCTTCATCTCCCCTTGGGAATGTCCGGCACAGGCAGCAGGCATCCAGCTGCAAACAACATTCCCATGCAGCTGCAGGCCCAGGCACCAGCCTTGCCAGGAGTTCGGTCAGAGGGGAGGGTGTGCTGGGTTTGAATGCCAACAGCAGAGGCCAGCTGGAGATAGAGCGTGGGACATTCGTGGTAACTTACTTGGGTGCGTACAAAAGCAATGGGTGTTTGTGTCCCAGGACTTTGCACTTTCCCAATTAAGTTCCCAGCACAAGAATTGACAGCTCTTAGAGGCTTCCTTTGATCCCTATCTGCTTTTATAAATAGTCCAAAGCTCATAAGCATTGCAAAGAAAGGTGCAATAAAATGGAACATTTCAAGCCAACTGGCCTCCAGTTGTTTGCAGCAGAAATGTTTTAATGCCACCTCATCTTCCAGATCAGCTCCTGGCATGGTTGGGATATTAAGAGCAGATAATCTCAAAGCACAAAGGTAGGAAGAGTCTCTGCCACACACCGTTGTACCCACACAGATGCCAAGCCCAGGGACAGATGAAGACAGAGGGCTGAGTGAAAGAGTGGCAAGGAGGTCTCTGCACAGGAGGGTTTGGATGGTGCCAGGGATCAGAGATGTCCTGTGCCTGCTCAGCCCCTGTGAGTGATGGGGTTGGTCCTTCCTTGGGTTCAAAGACCCTGGAGGTGGAGGGTCCCATTCAGGACTTGTTAAATGAGCCTGTTCAGCCTTGTTTTCTTCAGCTTGGGACCTTGGTGCCATAGGAAGGTGGATTTCAGGAATAGGGCTTTGTTCCTCTGCTCAAGAGGGGCTATCAGCACTGACTATGAGTCAGGACATCTCTGATCCCCCTTCACAATCCAGAGGGCAAGAAACCTTTCTCATATCTCCTCTGTCTCCTTACCTGCTGTGACATTAGAGTGACAGGGACCCCCCAATACAGAAATTCCACAGAGAATTTCATTCATGCCATTTTCCCAGTGCTTTTACCTCACTTAATGAAGTCAAGGCACAACTCAGAGGCCCAGGACATTTGAGGATGCTGTTGATAACTTATGCCTAATAATTCTGATGCCATCATATCACTCAGCTAAAATCACACCACTCCTGTTGTGCCAGTGGAGCACCACTAACTCCAAGATACCAGATAAGCCAGAAAAAGAGTCTTTTCCATACATCCTTTCCCTCCTCTGTCACAAAAAGCCAAAGCTGCTCAGTGCTGCACCAGGAACTGCTCACACCTGGGCAGCCAGGACTCCTGCTCATTTCAGGCCATGTGAAATTTGACAAAATAAACCCAAGAATTTTAGCTTGCTTCAGAAATTTTAAGTCCCAGATTATTATGCAGCTGCCAAACTCCAAGCAATGATTTAATAGCAAGAGTAATTACTTTAATGAATCAGATACAACAACTTGGATAAGGCCCTGAAGAATGTTCTTTTGAGCCCACATTGGCAGATGGCTGGGATGGCTCGACAGAAGAGTAGGCTTGCTAACAGTGCTTTGGGCAAAAAAAAAAAAGGCAACCAACAAATAAACAATTAAAAACAACTTAGAATAAACCCACTGCTAAGCTACATTTACAGCCTGAGCCTCTGTGGGTTAGGAGGTGTTGCTGAGGAACAGTTTTCACAAGTGAGGAATCACTCCATGATTTGGTGAAGGCAGTAAACAACAGGACTCATCTCTTTGTAATGATTTTGCTTCTATTTTTCCAGGTGTAAAAATAAGATATTCTCTTCTGGTGCTAGAAATGTACAGCTGATGAGCCTTCAGCTCTGTTTTAATTATAGCACTAGTTCTAAAGAGCAAAGACCTTGTATGCAAATACATGTCCCAGGCAATGCTGCTTCACTTGAGGTACCACAGCTTCAGCAGGGCCAGCATGTGCAGCTCCCAGGGAGAAAAGAAGCTGGTTTACTTTTCATCAGACCGTGAATCTTTTGTTTCTGTCTTGCAACCTCTGTGCAATGCAAAGTTCTATCTGGTGTTCAGATCAAGGCAATTTCTCATTGCACCTGGGCTAACTGGGACCTTCACACTGCTTTGCTGAGTCATATGAAGTGTTCTTCTGCTCATAATCTATTATAAGGTCATTCAGGTTTATAATATCTTTTTAGAGTTTAGCCTTCAGGGTGAAAGAACAATACTTCCACTGTGCCTTAGCAGGATACTAACATGTAAGCATGCTCCAAAACAAACATGATGCTCAAAAATGAATCCTATTATGCCAGTATTGTAGTTAAATTGCCATAAAAAAAATTAAATCAACCCCAAAATACATATCAGGTAAAATTAAAGGTGAAGTGACTATTGTGATGCTACAGAGTTTAGATTTCTGTAAAGTTACTCCCTATAACTGGAATTCTGTATGACTCTGTTGATTGCTTTCCAGTTATGAATGTCAAACTGCTTTGGGGAGGTGAGCAAAAACAATTATCCAATTTAGCAAAGTGAAAAACAAAATGCAGAAGGGTCGTTTGTCAAACATCGAATCAGAGGCAGAATGTGAACTTCAATCCAGTGTTCACATCATGGGCATAACCCTGCCAAGACTCTTACTAGGTGCTATTTCTGTAGAATTGTCACTCCAGTGAGGGCCATGGCCTACAAGCAAGTCCCAAACACTCTCTAGGAGGCCAAGTCAGGTTTCAGCAGGGGCAGCTTTGTATTCAGAACGCACTGGGAATGCCTAACTTGGTTTTCTATGGCTTGAAAGCAAGTCCTTGCTAAGTCCTTTCCAGAGCTGGAAATTAAAACCCAGCAATAAAGGCAGTCTCAGTGCTTATGTGACACTTCCATCCCATTCTTCACCCAAACTAACACAACCCCCTCAAAAGCCATGGGTGATTGTGTCTGGGCTCCCCAATCTCCCTGGTCAGCCTTGTTCAGTCCTTTTTCAAATGATGGGTCTGATTTTGCTAAAGCCATTAAAATGTCTTCAGCTTATGAGGTAAATTCTCCTTTTCAGACTGGATTCTCATCAAGACTGGGAGAGCAGCATGAAGGTTCAGGAGACTGAAGGACTTTGGTTGTGCAACTCCTGAGAAAGGTTTATCAGGAGACACAGCTCTTCCTCATTCTAACCAACATTTCCTGTGATTTCAGCAATGATTTTCAAGATACTATGGGGGGCACAATGTAATGTGCAGCAAGCACATTGGGCAGAGCAGCTACTTCCCACCCCCCCGTGATTACTCTGTTCATCTCCCTTATTTGTAGTATCCTCACTCATAATTTTCATAATTCGTATTTTTTGTATTCTGGCCTATGAGTACCATTTAAAATTATTCTCCCATCAGTGATGTTACTCAAACCACAGTCTGGGGATCTCTAGTTGACAGCAGGGAGCAACAACATAGATTGATATCTCTATAAGTAGACAAAAAATTGACACACAACTCAGCAGAGTTCCCAGTTTGCAAGAATTCCCCCGCACCAACTATTTGTGCATTCATGTGAAGAGGAAAGGAAGCAGTCAATGCTGCTATTCAAAATAAAAAATAAACAGACATGTGATTTAATTTTGAAGAAAGTTCCCAGACTTTTGCATTCATACTCGGTATTGTACAGTGCGAACTTCGTGAAGAGAATGCAATTTACCCCTGCAGACCAAAAGACAAGAGGTTGTTATCACTTTTTATCTCCCTACAAGGCAGAAGAGTTGTGTAAAATCTTTCAGTATTGAGTGTGAAAGAAAGGGGGCATTTTAAGTAAGAGCTTCCAGTACCCATGGAGAGATGATGCAGAATCACATAGGAACATCCCTGTTCCATTTCTTTGCTCTACCAACTACATACAATGCCAGTTAAAGTCTCCCATCCCCAATATCTCATTTCTTGTCCCAGCCACACTGTTTCTTTGCAGACCCTCAGTCTGTCACCCATCTCCTTCCTTCCCCAGCTGCCATCCCATCTCTTTACTCACCCAAGATACATTCTCCTTCTTTTGGACTTCAGCTCCCTCCACCTCCCAGTGATACCCACACACATTTATTTAATAACAGTTTCTGCCTACCCTGAGTGCTGTTTGAGTTTTGTCTCCAATAAGGTGCAGTTTTCATCCTTTTTGCTTTCAAATCAAGGGTGTCCTTCTCCCACTCAGGGAAAGAAACCAAACAATTTCCTCTCTGCTCCCTATACACAGCACCTCAGAAGTGTAACAGAATTGAAATCCTGCTCTCATTCAGGGTGGAAAATGCCCAAGAGGGATAAAACCCATGGAAATTTAACTGCTGCTTTGCTGTGCATTTACCAGGTACAGTTTTGCAAGGAATTATCATTTAGCCTGATTGTCACAAGAGCAGCACGTGACATATCCCTGACATACGTGAAAACCAGCAGCCACATACAGGGAAATCATTTTTCCAAGCTTTGTCAGTTTCCATGCAGGGCTTTGCTAGACAGCCAGAAACAACCAGATGTTTTGAGAAGGAATCCAAAAATCATTTTATGAGGGAGAACAACAGGCCAGCTACCCCATGTCTCAGCAGGACAGCCTTGCCCCATGCAAGATGCTGTTGCCAGGCCTAATCATTTCACTGCAAAGCTTGCATTTGCTTCTCTTAGAAAAAGGTTGGAGTTTTCAGATTGAAAATGAGCCCCCTTGTTACATGCATAACCCAGGAGAAATAACGAGAATTCATATTTTAAAATATAGTTTCTAAGAATGTGTCATCAGTTTGGAACAAAGTCTGAAACCCTGTTAGTCCCAGGGTGATTTTATCAGCAGAATTGAAGGAGATTCATTCTGCAGCTGGGACTCCTGAACGAATTATGTTACTCTAATGAATCATTCACTAATTCCTAGTCCTCCCTTTCTTCATCTCTGCTGTTTTTGGATAGGTAACGGAAGAATTCAAAGGGGAACTGGACAATCTCTCTTGTTCAATATCCTTGTTTTGATTTTCACATGTTCCTCTTTCCAGATGCTAACTCATGACAGTGGTTAGCAACAGCAGGGGTGGTGCAAACAGAAGCTGGAAGAGCAATGTCATTCTGACTTGGCTTTAGTGGGGGGAGAAAAGCCAAGACTGGGATTAAGTCATTCCCTCTGGTTCTTCATCAAAAGAATAGCCTTCATGATTTCCACGCCAGGGACTGAGCCTGGTGCTCAAGGCAGATGTTCCTGGGGCTAGCAGAGGGTGTGGAGGGCTCACAGCTGCCTCTGCAGGGACAAATGGTCAATCCTCCCCGGTTTTGGCAGCTATTCAGGGAAGGGATCTGCAGGATGAAGAGGAAAGTCTGAGGACTCTCACCTTCAGCCCATGGCCTGGAGAGCAGGATCTGACAGGCTCCAAGCTGGGCTTCCAGCCAGTGACACCCAGCCACCTCAGAAATGGTGACTGTGCATTTGCAAGTGGAGAAGCAAGGAGTTGGCCCTTTCTTTGAGGTTCTCCCAAGCTAGAACAGCCCTAAGAACTAGTGCCTTGAGAATGACAAATCCAAGGCCAAGAACAGGGTCAGAAGAGCTGGCAGCAGGCTGTGTGTCACCAGCTGCTGCTGAGGACCAGAAGGTTACCCTTCCAGAGGGGAATCATTTGAGTCTTGCTTCTCAAGGAAGGCAGACTCATCCTGCTGAGCTCTCTGTGGGAGGGAGAGGCAGTGGCAGAAGCAGCCAGAGCTGGACTCCAGCAGATATCAGTGACAGGCACTCGGACACAGCCATGGACAGGCTGGGAACAATGGCTTGAAACTCAGTAAATGCCTCTGGAATGAAGTTTGTGAGGGCAAACCTCATTTGGCCAACACAGCATTGCAAATCCAGTTAATTAAACTGGTGCAAAGGCCAGAGCAGACATAGATAAACCAGGTTAAACTCTCACTTATGCTGATTTAATGTAATTCAGTGCAGCATCAGTGGTAGTTAAACTGATTAGAGAGTTAACTGGTTTAAATACATTTGCCTTAAGTACTGGCACTGGTTTAACTGAGCTGCTTTAAAATGAAAAGCAAACTGTAGACCCCTGCCAAATTTCCCCTGTTGTATTTAAACCAGTACAACTTGTAGAGACATGTAAGAAACTGCTTTTAACCAGGAGCAAAGAGCACTGAGAACAGGGCACTTGGCCCAGCAGCCCTGCTCTCTGGTGCCTTATTCTCAGCTTTCCTGAGAAACTGTGCTGTCTTCACACCAACAACACTTAGGTCTAAATTTGTTTCCCAAAAATCCTATTATAAAAGGTGAGATTAAAATCACAGCCTGTTTTTCAAAACACACATCATCTCATCAGTTTAGGGGGAAGGTGTTTGTTTCCTTTCCCGCTGACTAATAACAGTTTTGAATGGAAAAAGCACAGATTTTTCGGTGAAAATTTTCAGGCTGTTTCAATACAATCCCATGAATGGTTACTGTGCTTTAACTGTCTTTTGAGAGACCTTTCATTACAAGCACTATCTCAAGAGAACTAGGTTTTTTAACATTAGAAATATGAATATTAGTAGTCATAGTGAGCTCAAACACCAAGACTTTCATATTTCTCCTTTACATCAGGCCTTTACATACACATCAAGAAACACAAACCCTTCTCATGTCTTCAATTACTCACTCACCCAAAATCAGAAAATCAAATATTATTCTAAAAAAATACTAAAATATTCTCCACCTGAAGTCAAAAATCCATTTTTACCCACCTCATCTACAGCATTTCTACATTTCTATGTCACCACCTAAAGAGTTTGCCTTCAAACAAAAACTAAGCAGTGAGAATCAGAAATCCAAAGCAAAATAAAAGTCTTTAGTACATAAAGCCTGCTGAGACTTGTGGGGGTTTTGAAGCAGAGGATTTAAAGGATAAAGGCCAATTTACTGAATTTTCTGTGTTACCTTTCACACTTTTGGATGTATAAAAAGGATGCCTTCAGCTAGCAAGACAGTGTAGCAAGTATTTTAAATCCATATTATCAAAAGGTAATTGGTAGCATCAAGGGCCAAAACTATGTATAGGTGAGTTCAAAACTGCCCATACCCAAAAAAAAAAAGAAAAAAGATTGCCAAAACTCTTCTTAAGTGATCATTAAATGCTTTACTCATAATGTGTGCCTCCTTCAGATGCCCATGGGGATGTAAGACTTTTTTCCCCCCTCTCTTGTCTCTCAGCAGGCTGCATTTGATCTGAACAGGCAGTGTAAGGCTGTGCCATTGCCTCCATCTACCTGGAAAGGATAATTTGCCAGAGGATTCTTTTTCCTTTAATGAAGCTTCATTAAGAAAAAGGAGGTTAAAGGCCTGATAGCTCAACCCAACATGCTGAACATGAATCTACTGGACCCATGTCCTGCTTGTGAAGAACAGATGTCCATTCATCAGCCATGAAAAAAGGATGTCCCTTCCCTTAGTGCAAATGCAGGGAGGGGTTTAATTGTTTACTTCCAATATGTGCCTACAAGAAGAAATGAGGCAGCTAACCCAGTAAAATGCCTCTGTGGGTTTGCTCCTCTATTTGCATCCCTCCATCAGCTGTTCCCCCACACTTGCTTTAGGTCTGTGTTCATCCAGCACTCGTTGCCATCAGTGCCAGGCTGTGAGGAGTCCAGGAAAAATGCTCTGGGGGGAGCATCAGTGCACCCAAACACACAGCCACAGCCCAGCCATGCACACTGCATGGCCCCAGCAGCACAGCTTGAACCACCTACTGCTTCTTTCCCTTCTGTCAGTCCTTTGGGAAGCACCAACACTCCTTTCTGTATTGGGAGACTTGATATGGAAAAGCACAGAGCTAATACATGAACAGAGTCAGGCTCAGCCTTCCACACCCTGCCCAGTGATGCAGTGCATGAGAACAGGGTATTCAAACTGCTTCAGATGGCCTCAGTTATTTGGCACAGCAGCTTTCACAGATATGGCTAAAGTGAGCTGACTCCTCTCCAAGAAGATCATCAGTAAGAAAACCAGACCTGGAGCTCATGTTGTCTGCTTCCTCAACAGTTAATGCCACTACTGGGGTAAAATGAAATAAAAAGTGCACTCTGTACAGCTGTGGGAGAATGAAGGAAATACTCTCTGGTGATTTCCATAAAAAGCCATTGCACAGTAGGCCTTGAGGTGACAAAGGCCTTGCTCAGCAGCAAGTCAAGCCAACCTTAAAGTGTTTAGAGTAGCCAAAGTTACCTGATATCACACCTTGCTGTGCTCACCTGGGCTATCCTTGCTACACACCTCTGTCTGCCTGTGGCATCCAAGCACTGCAGAGCAGACTTCAGTATCAAGGAACCCAGTACTTGCCTCACACCCTGTCTGCATCCAGGTGATTAACCTGATTGTTGCCAGAACCTCTGAAAGTCTCTCGAATTTCAATGAAGGCAAAGAGGATGCTACACATCGTAGCCCACCACGGATGTTCTGATACACACCAGTGGGAGTTCCTGTATTAGTTATACCTGATCCTTATCAGAGGAGAGATATTCTGATGCAGATTATTCTGTCTGGAGCTGATAAAGCCTATCTCACCTATTTTCCCTGACAGAGCCTGGATTTACTGGAACTAGGGATGTATTTGGGGCTACAAGTACCGTAGGATCAGAGCTCAGGATGTGTGGAAAGCCTGGAGAAGGTGCTGTCCAAGCCAAAGAATCCAAGTCCTGCTTCTTATAAAAAGCTAAATCCTTCTGCTTTCACATCAGGTGATTACAAAGCACCTCAATACCTGTCCATCCTTGCATGGAAAATGATCTTCCTCCCCATGAAGAAGGGTTTTTAATCAGCTGCCACATTTCTCATCCACTGTAAGTGCAAAAGGCACTACTCAGGCCACTGTGATGTCCTTGCTGAGGACATCCTTGATGTACCTTGCCGAGGTATAATCAAATATGTGGTTGGACCAACTCTTTTAATCCCCTCCAGAGGAATGCAATGAGGTCAGTTAGTACCTCTGGGACAAGAGTTTCCTTGGGAAAGGGCTTTTCCCTTTGAGGCATGAAAGTCTCTCAGGTTTCTGCTACCAGAAATTGACTCCTGCCAAACCACTAAGCAAGAAGCACACATGCCCCTGTCCCTGCCCTGGTGTGGCATCAGAGAAGTCAGGGCTGCTGAATGCTGCTCTGAAAGGCCAAGGAAGGTCCACTCATTGGTGACACTAATTTGTCTCATCTCAGGCAGAAAATAAAAATACATTATTTATAATTTCTACATATTATTAGGAGAAGCAGCACAAGGTGCAGCCACTGGCACTTCCCTGTATCCTAATTGTTCATCAACCTTTCCTTGATGTTAGCAAGTCTATTAATAAAGTGTTGCAAGCAATCAGAACTGCTCCACCAGCCTGGGAGGGGGAGTATTGGTGACATCGTGTTCCAGCTGAAAGTCATGTAAAATCCTCTGTACCTTTTTCTGAAAGACACCGTCATCAGCAGCAGCAAATGCAAATGTGCAATCACAGCACCTTGTAATTAACGGGAAGTTGCAGGCCCCATGAGCACTGCAGATCCTCTTCCACCTATGGTGAGTGAACAGGATTCTTGCCCAGCTTGGGCATTATCACTAAAATTCAGCACATCCAAATGCAAAGAAAAAAGATGCAACCGTATGCTGACCTTCCCAGCTCCACTGCCCCCCCTTGGTTTGTTGTGTGGCTGAGCATGGGCTGAAGCCACCCTGTCCCTCAGCTCCCTGGGTGATGGAGAGGGCTCTGCCCTGGACCTCAGCAGCAGTGTGATGCCTTTGCTGACTGCAGACACATCTGAAAGCCCACATCAGCACTCTGGGGAGATGCTGTCTGAGCTCATTGCAGTGTCAATACTGGAAAGATCATGTACACCTCATTAAGAAATAGTTTTGTTCTTGAATCTCTGTCTTATTTTTTAAAGCACCCAGGAGACAACAGAACCACCACATTTCCTCTTACACTCAACTTTCTGATTGGGGGCCTGAAGTACTCACTGCCAGATGTTGCCCTGCTCTCATACAATCCATGTGACACAGGCATCAATGATAGCAGCTGCATTTGCCTGTGATGTCAGTGCACACAGCAGCCAGGAGAAAGTTCCAGGGGCAGCTAAAGGGGCGTATGTGCAAGATCATATATTTTAGACACAATGTTTTTGTCCTAAACACGTCTTGCCTAAACTACCAAACATCAAAGCTCCCTCTGCTCAGCATCACACCACCCCCATGCTTATTCTTTGTCATCTTTCTTGCACATGCATCATGCTATTGATGATACTTAGATATTTTAAGTGAAGAATTCAGTGTGAGAAAAACAAACATCTACTTCATTTATCCAAGTTGTGTCCTGAGTTTCTGTAAGATTTTCTAGAAAATTGTGTTATTATTGTGAAGAGAGAAGTATGTTAAAACTGTGGTGGTGCATATATTTACGGTCTCTCCTACACTCAGCATGAAGAAATAATTCACCACAAATAATGACATTCTGTTCCCATTCCAGCATTGCCCACATCCTCAGATCTCCATGCAGCTGCAGCACAAGAAATCAGAAACAAGGAATATCCAAACCAGAGGAGGGCAGGGAGTGCTTGCTGACAGGTCTGGGTGGGCACCCACCGCTTCCCATGCTCCTGACCTGTTTGATAATCCCTTCCTGCACTGTGTAAATAAAGCCAAGTCAAAACACACCTGAAAAACACTCAATTCAGCAGCACAACCAGGGCTGTTAGGTTTTAGACCCATCAAAGGCTTACAGGAAGCCCTCCAGTACCAAACCAGAACAGACCAGCTGAAAAAGTATGAGGAGTCTTCAAAGACTCTCACCTGGGAGACAAAAGGACCTCCTGATGTGATGTCAATGGATTGAAGATGCTAAGCAAGGAGCTGGTCCTAAGACTTCATTGAGTATGTTCCCTTGGTCATAGAAAACCCTGGCCCTGTTCTCCTGTGCTAGAAAGGGACATTAAAAATGAGAAGGAAGCAGAGGGAAATTCCAGAGAACTGAGTCGGGGAGTAGAGAAAAAACTGTCTGTTGCATGTCTGGCATGCACCTGACTGACATTTCTCTCTTAAAAATGCTCCCAGTAGATAAATTCAGATAAAGGGGCAGAAGTCTTATGATTCAAACACGTGTTTAAAAAGAAACCACATAAATGAAAATATCAAGGATACACTGACTGATGAAGCAATGAGCTCTATTCTGTAAACATATTTTCAAAGGAAAATCATGTGCCTTGTGTAAAAAAATGTTACTTTCTTTTGGCAGAGCTCTGTGAAAGTTCAGTGAGCCACATCCAGTGACTCTCAGTGGGATCTGAAGCTTGCTTTAGGCAGCTTTATATCCTAGGGATCTATTTCTTTTAGCAACATTGTCATGTCCTGTCCATGAAGTGTCACCTTGTGACACAACAGGACACCAGCAGCACCAGGGCTCCCAGGCAGAACCGTGGGGCCGCTGGACCTTGTGCCACCAGGACAGCTCTGAACCTGGGCTCCTGTTCCTGCTGGCTCCGAGCTACAGTCGGAAAGTCAGGCAGCAAAGTCCTTCCAAACAGTTGCTCACTCACCAAAATTAGGTCACTAAGGGGGAAGAAATGTCCCTGCAGACTGTAACAGTGAGAAACTTCCTACGTCAATTACGTGGGACTGGCAGCCTCTATGAATGCCACTCAAAGCACCCTCCCACCTCCAGGAGGGGATGGAGAGGGCATAGGCAATGGGATTTTTCCATTCTCCTAACGAGGTTTTTCCTTTCACCCATTCCCAGCTTCTCTGGAACTCTTCAGAGTGGGATTTGTTGAAATATCCATAGACTGAGTGCCAGAGAAGTCCAGACTCTTGGTGTTGGGTTGTGCCTGCAGGTGAGAGCTGCCTTACTTGGCTGCCCTGGATCCCACTGGGGTGCATGGACCACTCTGCTCAGTGGGTCCAGCAGCTCTTCTGTGATGGCTTTTGCTACACAGTCAACACAGGAAGCCACAAATACACTAATTAGAATCATCCCCAAAAGGGGCAAAACTAAGCATAGCAATGTGCTTGTCAGCTTTTCCAGTCCTCATGTAAATCTCTTTCTTTCAGTACTACTTTGGTTTTCATGTCTCCCATCAACACAGAAACATCAGATTTGGGACATCAGACCAGCTTGAAGCTAATGCCATATTAGTGAGGTGCTGCTTGCCATGCTCAGAGATGCCAGTATGGGCACTTCCAAGCAGGATTTCAGGTACCAGGAGGTCTATAAACACTTTTTTTGCACACATTGCTTCTACTCCTAACCTTCTAAGCTCAGTCAACAGAATCCAGAAAACGACAGGAAGGAAATTGGTTTAGAACAGAGGAGAAGAAATCTTTCCAACTAAAATCACTGAAACGCTTTTGTTTTTTGGCTCTGCAGAAATGCCAATACAACCTTGAGGGCATTTATCTGGAATTTTGCACTAGTGTGCACATATCCCTAGATTTGCAAACCAGAGGACTCTGAATAGCTGTGTACAGCCCATCACACACGTACAGCTGCTTGCTCATATTGAGTATTGGTGCCTGCCATGAATAGTCCTGTTGTAATCAGTGACCACTTCCTCAGAGAGGTACTGCTCAACGTAAGGACATTACAGCTTGAGAGAGGGTGAAGGTGTGCAATGACACCAAACATCAGCATCTCTCCAAAACACCTGTCCAATGCTCTTGAAATCTGGTTGACATCACTGTCAGCCAACTTGCTCCCAGTGTGGGGCCAGTTAGGACGCCCCAGTCACTCCCAGGACACCATTTCATTCTTTTTCAAGGATTCTCTTGTCCCATTGCAAGACACCACTCTGCTTGAAGGATCTTAAAACCCATGGAAGGCTTCCTGCAACAAGGTACCATTCCTTCCCAATCTGCAATCACAGCCATTTCAAACCTCTTTTCCCAACAGGTGTAATCCCAAACAGTCCAAAACACAGAGGCACTGGAACACATCAGCTGACTAAAATCAAAAGTGCTACATCTCAACCATCTGTTAAAAAATGTGGGACCATTGACTCATTAGTTTCATCTAACTCTACCAGCACAATAAAAAAAACACCCGCCTTCTGGAGAACAATATCAACACGTGTGGGAGGATATCATCTCTGCAAAGTGGGGTGGGATGTTGTAGTTAAGAACAACTCTCTGAACTCTGTCAGGTCAGAGCTGCAGTAAATTGGCAGCACTGCCATGGCTTTATTGGGGTCTGGGCTGTTCCCTTCCCTGGAAATGGGCTTGGGTCTTCTTCTTGCACTGAGGATTTGGTGGTACAAAGCCAGGTGGGAGTTTGTCTGCTTTTACCACTCTACTTTAATGCAGTTTTTAAGCAATTCATTTTTTGAGCCGAAGTTACACAAAACTAGCAGAAAGAAGATGTAAGCAGCAACCCCTCCCACCCCCCTGTTGGGCTGTCCCTGTCTCATCTGGCAAGTCCCGATTATCTGGGATTGCAGTAATTCTGGGGGATTACTCAGAGGCCAACCACAGCCACTTGCAACAACTTTTCCAGACAAGGAGGAGTGAAAGCTGGGGAATATTAGTTTAGCAGAGCGTGCCTCAGTTCATGGGAGCTGCTGAAGAAAACACAAATAACGAGGGAAATCAGCCCTCAGCCGAGTTCAACCTTTGAAAGTTGAAGTCTCCTGCTCATGAGCTCACCATGCTCTGCTGAGCAAGTGGAAGGGAAACATTTTCTCTCTCCAGCGTGACTTCAAGAAAGGAAGTTGTGTGGGCAGAAGCACCGAGGTGACTCTAAATACAGTGATGTCTCCTTCCCTGGCACTCAGGCTTGGGAGCACTTGCTTTCCTCCAGCTGGGGAAATTTCAATGGCAAGATGTATGGAGGAAAATATTAAATACCTCCTGCTTTAGAGACATTTGTTTCTACAGCCAATGATTACTCCAGCCATGAAGTTTTTATTGCTACTTCTCATGTAGATTATTTATTGTAACTTCCTTTTTAGAGTAGGCTGTTTATTTTTAAGCAAGTGCTGTTACATTTTTCACTAGATTACTAATAGCCACGTGCTCTGGCTGCTGAAGCTGAATAAGCTGATGTAACTGTAGGTCAGGATCTTAGCTCCTTCCTTAGCCTGTCCCCAAAATAAATATAGAGGATGAACTTGGGGTTTTCTGTAAGAGGCCTGTGTATTTTCCACTTGGAGGATGAGACAGAGTCCCACTTCCAGCACAGCCATCAGGCATCTGGGATGGGATGAATTGGATGGCACTGAGACTGAAGAATAACTTCTACCCACCATCAACAAGGCTTTGCAAAGCTCAGGGTTAAGGCAGAACTTTGCATTTAAAATTACTATTGCAGTAGCCCCTTATTTATCAGGCAGCTCTTTCAGCTAACAGTCATTTAGGAAATTCTCATCCCAGCTTTGGACACTGCTTTCCAAAGCTCCAGCAGAAGGCTGACTGCACTCTCTGGCTCAGTGCCATGATATTGTAGTGGGCACCCAGACATTCTCCTGGTACTGGGGTGCTTTGGGGGTTCCTTGGGGTCCCCATGTCAAAGCCCCTCCTCCCCAAGGGCCTCCACCCACCAGATTTTTTTATCCTGCTGGGAGTTTCTGACAGCACTTTTGGGTTTTGTTGGGGGTTTTTTGTTTGTGTCTAGAAATGAGGAAATAAAATTGCTCTGGGTTTCCTGAACATGCCTTCCTCTCATGAGAGGAGCTTACTGGAAGCACACATTCCTGGATAGGCCAAACAGCCCTGGGCTGCCCTTGCTGGGTGCAGAGAAAGCCTTGCTGGAAAACACATGCAAGAGTCAGGCTGCTTGGGATGTCTCCTTGCACTCCTCTGTGCTTTGCTCTTGGGCATTGAGCAAGATGGAGCAGGGCCAGGGACCACAGAGCAGCACCAGCTTCAGAGTCAGAGCATCCCTCCATGCCCAGGGGAGCTCCCTGAAAATGCTTCAGCTGCTCATCAGTCTGCCAAAGACCTGGTGTCAGACACCTCCACTCTTGTCAGAGAATAGATTTTTAAGGAGACTATACAACTACTAGCAATTTTTAGGTTATTCATTTTACAGGTCCCTGAGGTAAAATGCCCCTGTGCTACCAAGAACACAATCTACACATTGTTTTCATTTGCTGAGACCAGTCCAAGATGTGGCACCCAAATTTTCAGGTGGTAGGTCCATCTGTCTGACACCTCCTATATGGTTACTGAAAAATGAATTTGTTCTCTACTGTTCCAAGTGAAGATTACTGGGATGAGTACACTCCAAATTCCCCTGAAGCTGAAGTTTCGGGATGGGCTTTGAAGCCAATATGCTTTGGATCAAGCCTGCAGCACATTGCTTAATTTTCCATCCTCTGCAGGAAAACAGTTTACCAATTACAGGGTGGAAAAGGGCAGCAGAGAGGTTTCCAAACAGCTCAGCACAGCAGTGTCACTCTCTCATTCAATGACCTCACTGAGTGCCACTACAGACACCAGCCCAAATTGCTGTGTCCTGTAGCTCCCGGATGCAGAGGTCACAACTGAACTTCCTCCTTTTCTAAAATCAAATCACAGCTTTTAACCAACTTCTATAATTAGGGAAGACTTATTTCCCCTTACTCCTTTCCATTTGAAATGCCTCAAAGGCTCTGTGGAAACCTGACATTTCTTATTTTAGCAGGACAGATTTATCCTCAAGCTTGTGTTTCTCTTGGAGCACCAGCTGAGTCCATCACTGTTCACTAAGGAGCACAGGAGCTGCTGCCCTGAGCAACTTCGGCTTCATGTTTGTGTGATTTATAGCTCGGCCTGCAGTCAGCATCTGAAATGCACATTAAATCCCCAATCCTGCCGTTCTGGGCGGCCTGCAGCAGATGGTGCTGCTGCCTCGCCGGGAGCCAGCAGCGCTTCCACCCTGCCCGGGGATCCAGGCACCCGTGGGGAGAGGCTCAGGGCACCCATCTCAGTGCCTGGCACCCACCCAGGGGCTGTGCTGCACCACCCACACCCCTGCAAGGCTCCAGCTGAGCAGGCTGGGCACAGGCAGATTTTAGGTTCAGTCAAACTACGTGCAACCATTTATTTGTTAATGTGTAGGATCCATTTGGGGAGTGAAAAAAATTATTCTTCTGTAGGTGTAAACACACTTAGGATCCCACCCTAAATAAAATAATTACTTTTGTCCTAGCTTCAATTGGTTATCCATAGCATCCTGGGTTTGGCTGGGATAGAGTGAATTTTTTTTCCAAGGAACTGCTACAATGCTGTATTTTGGATTTAGGATGAGAATAACATTGGTAACACACTGGTGGTTCAATTGTTGCTGAGCAGAGATACCAGAGTCAGGGACTTTTCACCTTCCCATGCTTTGCCAGTGAGCAGGAACACAAGGAGAAGGGACAGCTGACCCAAACAAGCCAAAGGGATGTTCCAAACCAGAGAATCTCACACTCAGTTTACAAACTGGAAGCCACTGATCACTGCCCAGGAATGGGCTGGTTATTGGTCAGAGGATGGTGAGCAATTGTAGTTTGAGTAACTGAGTTTTATTCCTCTCTCTCTCTTTCATTACCATTATTATTGTTATTTTTAGAAATAGTAATCATATTATTGGCCTGCTCCATCTCCCCCAGGTCACACCATGTCCTGGGGCAGCTACAGCCTCCATACAGGTGACAATGGCTTCTTTCTCCAAGCTCAAATAGAAGTACCCAAAGTGCCCTTATGATTTTTCACCAAATCAATATCTGAGAGCATAAATTCCTCACCACATAAAGCAACATACCAGCTCTAAATAATAAATAAGGTAGGAGTGTACAGCTAGTTTAGATACACCAGAGAGACAAAGCATTACATCATTTACTGTCTGTTGCTAAATTCATAAAAAGCCTTACCTTATAATCAATCAGCAAATCCCACTTTTCTGTGGCATAATTCCAAACTCAGGATGCTTGTCTCATGTCCTCAGAGAGATCTGCAGCAAACATTTGAAATATGCTCCATTAAGATAGCCAACTTCAGTACTCCAGAAATCAAGTCCCACCCCAGGCTGGTCCCCTCCACCAAACTGTCTGGCACAAGCTTAATTTGGGCAAATGCCTGAATGTAATTACATAGCTAGATAGATATTCACCATCACCTATGGCATTATCTGGTGATATAACACAGTTTAGCAGAGATATCACTGCCACCCCACTGCATCTTCCAGTTCCAGGGGGAAAGGATGGCTTAGGGGTGTCTTTAGGCAATATCCCCCATGGCCAAGCTTGGGTCCCTTGAGTTATTTTGCCCTCAGGTTTTGCCAGCAGGCTGCTGGGAAGCCTCTAGCAGCTGGACCAGGCACAGAGCTCCTGCCATCCACTGCCCATCCCCTGCTCTTTTGGGGTAACAAGAACTATGCAGAGAGGCAGGTTTTAGAAATAAGGTTCCTAAGTTCTCTGAATTTGCAGGGAGCAGACAGAGCATGTAACATGCAGTTTGAAGCTCCCAGGGAGCAAATGCACACCATGGAGCAGTGATTGAATATGCCTGCTGCAGGTTACTGTTTCCAAGCAGATGATTTCTACATCACTTTCTGGATGGCTTTAAAGCTGTCAGATGCAGTGTCAATGGTGTTTAGCCTTATAAGCCCCCTTTCCCCACCATGGACTCCAAAACAGACCAGTCTACAGTCACAGAACAATGACAGAATTCACAGAGCATGAAAATTCTCATTTGGGGTGAAGACTTGCTGAATTTCTTTCCAGCTCAGCAAACCCATCTGTGTTCTAATCCATGCACCAAATGAGGGTCTCACTGAAGTGCAGTGAGGCTTTTTGCCTGTGCAAAGCACCTTTCAGCTTAGGAGATTCAGTCAGCATTGACTGATGAACAGGTAATTGCCCTGACAAGGCAGGATTTAGGAAGAATATTTTCCCTGCCTGGTATTATTTTGATCTATGTTACTAGATCACATTCACCTCTCACCCTCACTGATCAGAGGACAAACCCCTGCACAATAGCAGGGGACACAAAAGCAGAAGAGACAGTACTGCTGCTCATGCTTGTAGCATTCCTTTGGCAGATAAGTGCCTCTGGATTTACAAGCAACCCTTCTTCCCTAAACAAGCAGAGATGATTTGCTATTTCATCAAAATATGCCCATAGAATGGTTTGGGTTGGAAGTGACCTTAAAGATCACATAAATCCAACCCCCCACCATAGGCAGGGACACCTTCCACTACCTCAAGTTGCTCCAAGCCCCATCCAGCCTGGCCTTGGACACTTCCAGGGATGGGGCAGCCACAGCTTCTCTGGGCACCCTGTGCCAGGGCCTCACCACCCTCACAGCAAAGCATTTCCTCCTGATATCTAATCTAACCCCACCCTCTGCCAGTTTGAATCCATTCCCCCTTGTCCTGTCACTCCCTCAATCGCTCTCCTGCACGATTCCCTGTGGCTTAGCAGGTTAGGGGTAAGTGATTTTCCCCATCTTCCACTGCTCTGTCTTTGTTCATTCCATATTAGCACAGCTCTTATCTGGAAGCAGGCAAGTGACAGAGCCAGGGAGATATGTCTGAGCACCTGTCTTGAACCAGGTTGTTGGATTTGGGGTCTGGGGAGACAAAAATCAGCTCCAGGTGCCTCAGCTCTGCCAGTCTGACAGGGACAGTCATGCATGCAGGGGAGTCTTTAGCTCCACAGCTGGCTGGATGTGTTTGCACATATCCACTCTGAAATACAGAGGAGCCACACCAGGAAAAATAACTGTGATGCCTATGCAAGTGTTATTTGAGAGTGGTGACTTCAATATTTAAAGCATCCTTGGCTGCAGGTACAGCATAGTGGAGTTATGAACATTTCCCATGTTAGACAGAGCTGGTGCTGACCCCAAGGCTTAAATTAGTAACAAGATTACTCAGAGAAAAATAATGTACTGAAAACCTTTATGGGACAAGGAAATATGCCAAAAGTAAGCTTGGCCAGTGTGCTTAATAGATAGAAACCCATTTGTTTCTTTTTGAGAATTTAATTAAATTTCCCATGAATTCATTTGTAATAATAGTAATAAGCACCATATATGGAAATCTTCAGTAAGCCCTTAGCAAGGTAATTTCCTGAATTTAGCTTATATCTTAATAATGTTCAAAGCCAGCTAGACTCTAAAATACAGCTGGTGTGCATTATTCTGTTCTGAGTACGAGGGTGTGGATGGACTGGGCACAATAAATTACCTAGGTGCTTTGACATGGAGCTTTATTGCCTGTAGAATGATGCTTAATCATACTCAGAAAAGCATCAAGTAGAGAGTTAACATGATTTCTTCTGTTTAAAAAAGAATCCTTTGGGAGGGCAGTTCACCTTGCACACTCCAACATGCTCCTGCAGTGCTCCTTGGACCACAGTCAGTAACCAAGGGGGGACCAAGACACCTGGAATCACACAGGACAAGCTGGAAGCTCTCCTGTGCTTTACAGCTTTCCTGGTAAAGCACAGGAGAAGGAAATTTGAGGGGGAAGAACACCATTTGCAACCCTACCTGCTTCTCAGGCATTTTTCTGTGCTGCACATGCACAAACACAATAAAAAAAAAAGCTAAATTGCAAAGCAGAAATGGCCATTGCTGACTAAGCCTGATGAGTGGGAGCAAGTCTCCTTTCCCTATACAGGGAAAATAAGCTCCATCAGTGGATGGAAAGAGCTCTCTCCACTAGCTCCTTGGGTGTGCACTCAGAGCCCAAGTGCTAATACAGCAGCTGTAATTAAAACATGGCCAAGCTTTCTAAAACCTTAACCTCCCTGCCACTGATTTTGGATGGTGTTGCTAAGTATTCCAGTCCTAACAGAGGCAGGGTAAGTCACAGTACAAACAGGGGGTACCTTGGGACATGAGGCAGAAATCAAGTGGGTGACAACAGCCATGACATACCAGGCATGCAGTTGCTCTTTGGAAGGGCTACAGGAACGCTGAGGAAGAGCTAGAGGAGAGTCCAGAGGAGAAAAACCCAGAACAAACATATGCTGGGCGGAGTGCTGGTGTGGGGAGTGCCCAGGCAGGGCAGCACACTGTAACTAACAGAGAAACAGAGCTCCTGCTCAGAGTGCACAGCAGCCCAGGGATAAATTAAAACCCATTTATGTCACTGGACTCATGCTCATAGATTTCAGTGAGCTCCAGATGGAAATCATGTCAAGAAATCCTCCCAGAGACTAACCCTGTGCTCAACAGTGCCAGTTACCAGAGTTCCCACACCACTAGAAAGTGATGTTATATTTTCCACCATTAATATATGATAACAAACCCTCTGCTCGCTGGGAAGCCTCCTAAGCTCACACAGTGACTGGGCTCAAAAGCTAAAGGCCTGGCAGCACAGCCACTTCATCCATAATCCCCTTTTTACAGTTAAGCCAGCACTCCTCATGTGGTAAGGCAGCCGTCTCAGGGGTTGGCTTACAGGTCAATACCTCCTTAGAAGTGGGGACCCCAGCTGGATCTTCTCTCTTCTTCCTGACTCCTCTGTTCTTCCTGAGGAGCAGCACAGGATGCAGAGACTTCCAGTGGTTTTTATGCTACAGGAAACTGCTGCCCTGCAGTGAGACCCTCCAAGGCACTGTCAGGCAACCAACTGAGAGCTCAGCCCTCCTCCTGCCTGCCTAAATACCCTGCCCTCAGCACCACCCAAGGAGAAGGCACAGCTCCTTCTCATTATCTGTATAATCACCCCATTAGATTTGATATGTGCCAGCTTTCCAGAGAAGCCATAGCCCTGATTATTCCACCTGCTCTAGCAGTGTTATTCTGCTCTGATAAGCCCAGAGAACCACTGTCATGATGGGTGTGGATCTGCTACATCCCAACATCCTCCTCACCTCAGGGGGAGTTTTGTCCCCAGTATGAGTTTTGTTATCATTTTAGGAGTTTTATTGCTGTCCCACTCTTTCATGGACATTTACTCAAGAGTCTTTAAAGTTTCCTTTACCTAAAGGCAATGTGTCCAGGGTGATCACCCTGGTTTTGCCAGGATATCTGTACTGAGGTCAGAGCAATCAGGAGCCTCACCAGTGACAGCTTCAAAGCAGAGTGGGACACCAGGGATGCAATGGGGACCATTACCACAAGTTAATGGCTGGCAAACTCTGTATAAAGAATTCCCTAATGAAACAAGACACTTGAGCCTGCACCTGTGCTCAGGGAAAAGCCCCAGTGGTACTTGTTCCATCCTCCTCATCCTGCCTGTCCCTGTCCCACTGTGGGAGTGTGCTCAGATTTTCTGTGTCTCCTCTGGGTGATTTCCAGACTCTCAGTGGTCAGAGGAAGCTGAGCTGCTGCAGAGCCACTGCCTCAAATTCCTCTTGTTCAGCCCAGCCCCACATCCATCAGACCCCCAGGCCCTTTTGGCAAGCCCTTCTCAAACACAAACTTCACCTCAGGGCCTCCTTGCTGAAGCATTGCCAGTTATTTCTTGTGTCTTAAATCATCTAGATGAAACTGGGGGAGTTTTTCTACACTGGGAAGCTCTGCTCTGGACTGGTTTCTTTCATCCATCCCTCCAGATTGCCCTCCCTGCCCATTCCCAAGGAGCAGTGGCTGCGAAGAGCCAGCCTTGGGAGATCTGCCCTCGCTCCAGGGACAATATTCTGTTACACTGAGCACATCCAGGCTCTGAAGAGAAATCATTCATGGATTATTGCTTTGCTTTTATAAGCAAGAAAGAACCAATGGCATTTAATGGTCAAGAAAATAATCTAAACAAAATTGCTGTAGGATATTGCAGATGCCTGACCTCCTCCTGTTCGTTTGTTCTTAGAAAGCAGCACACGGAACTGAACAACCACAAAATGAACAGGAGCTTAGCAAAGACTTTGTGCAAAAGGGACCCTTTGCATTTGACATGCTCTGTCACATTGAATTTTAATTACAGCTCCCTTCTGGAGCTGGTGCAGGAGGGGAATGCTAATGATGGGGGGAGAGGGAAGGGAGCAGTGACAGCAATCGCCAGCCCAGCACTTCAGACAGCACCTGATGGCAAGGACAGGTAACCTAGATGAAGTCAAGTACAAACCTCGAGGTTTAATTCCCCTTTTAGCTCCTACTATTTCACCCCAAGTGTGGGCTACTTGTTGGAGTAAGACAAAAATAAGTGAATTTCATGTATTAAACCATTGTGAGGTGCAGCCCGTTTGTGACAAGATTGGAGGAAATCACATTTAGTTGAACAAATATGACCTCAGATCACTTAACTAAAGATCAGTAAGCCATGACTTATGAATTATTACAATCTGCTGATACTACTTGCTGAGTGTTGTCTATCAGGATCCTGTTGTGTTTTTTTTTATGAGAATGCCTTTGGGAAGTATCACTTGACAAATGTGTCACCACAGTGGGGCTGTAGCTCCAGTAATTCTGGCAGTGGTCATGTGCAGGGTCCTTGCATAGAATAAGCATTATAAACACATTTAATGTTCTAAAACAACCCCAGGCAGCATCAGCAAGATCCCTGCTGTTCTCTACCTAGACAGAGACAAAACATCTCAATCAGGTGAATGTGTGGCAAGAATTAGTGCAGCAAATGTATGGGATGCTGATACATATCTCAGCAAAAGGTAACCAGGACAATGGGGGTCCAAGTAAGGCCAGAGTGGATTTGGAGTAGCAAACCCACTTTCAAAGCCTGTACAGACATTTAGAGGCTACTCAGGATATTACACCTCCTGGAGGTCTAGCTGCAGGCAGGCAGAGACACTCACACTATTCAGCTGGGCTTTCCAAACCTGTCCTTGCATCTCTCTTCAAAAAAGAAAAAAACAGAAACAAAATTTTTATTTATCAAAATTATCAAAAGCTATTTTATTTTATTTTATTTTATTTTATTTTATCTTATTTTATTCTGCTACTCAAAGTGCAGCCAGCTATCATCGAAATGCAAAGTCTGCTTATCAGGGTGGATGGCTGATCTACATAGATTGTGTGACAATCATAAAGTCCTTAGGGATCAGAACAAAGGCTTTCACAAGCTTTTGTTGTAAGAGCTCGATCTATTCCTGCAGGGAAATCCTGTGTTATATTGCTGTCTGCTTGCACAATAGAAAGATGTTTTCCCTGCATTATTGGGGTTAGTAATGCAATGTTTGCTATTTCACCACTGGATACTCCTGCCAAAAGAATTTGTATTACCTCACACGCTATTGATAACATGGAGTTGCTTGGGAAAAACTGTTTCACCCAGTGAAATAAATCAGGCAGGAATTTCATGAAATTAAAACACCATTTAAAGCTATAAATTACCTATAAACTGGAACACGTGTTGCCATGCTCCATTCTTGGTTTCCATAGTTTCTATAGTTTATATCCTATAGTTTTTATAGTTTATTCTCACCTTCCTTTTCTGTCTTTCCATTCTCCTATTCTGTGAGTAATAATTAATTCATTTAAAATTTCCCAGTGGATTTATGTGGCTGATTTATGCCATCTAGCAGGGATAGAAGATAAGGTAAGATCTGTACCTTCTACATTGCAGCAACACTTCTTTTAACCACAGCCAGATCTTCCTTCACTTTGGCATCAAAGGTACAAACTCAGTTTGTTCAGTAACATTTCTTTCTGCCTTTTGCCAGAACAGGATGATCTCAATCAAGCAGCAACAGAAGAATGAGCAGCCTTATTCCTGAAGCATCTAGAAATTCAGGGTGGACAACTAAATTACTTCTTCACCCTAAAATGTTATAATTTCTACATTTCTTTCATAGGGTGTAAAACATGCTCAGTCATTTTATGTATGGCAAGATTAGAGGTTTATGCTTTGCCTGAGAAAGTCTAATGGAATCTGGGGTGCTGGTGCAGTCCTTAAATAGAAAAGGCAGGTTTCACAGAGCAAGAAGAGGCAAAACTTGAAAAAAAGACAGAACCATAAATCATTTATTTCTCCTTCACGTAAATTTTTGAGGATGGTTTTCAATACCCTGATATGAAAGTAGAGGAGCTCCTGGTGTAGTTCAAAGTGTGACTGCATTGATGTAAAGGCCTATGGGCCAGCTGGGAATGTCTCTGCATTACAGAAGTAATTTTCAAAGATATTTTAAGCAAAGAATACTCATCCTTCTAGATATTTTTATATATATATACACAGTATATTAATATCTCTTTACTTTCCCCAAGCTGCACATCCAGCAGCGTGGCCCCAGGCCAGCCCATGGCTCCAGGCAGGCTGAGATACTCTGGCTCACACCTACAGTTTTCATGTGAACTCTGCTACTCCCAGGTTCCACAGGGAGGGAGGAAGCTGAGCCCAGTGGATGGAGCCACTTCCCCTCAACACAGCAGAGTAAGAAATTGGTAATTCTACAGCTGGGTTTGATGCTATTTTCTCCTCCAGTATCTCAAGGATACCTGACCAGGACAGGGTCTGAGCATCCACCAGCCATCAGTGAAAGAGGGAAAATCAGCCTTTAAGTCAGCACAATTCCTATCAGGCCAACTTCTAATTCTCCCCTAATTAAGCCTGGCAGCTGAAGCTGGATGAAAACCATGTTGTGTTCCATCCAGCCTTTCGAGGGGCCTTTGCTAAATCAGAAAGAAGTACTTTAATCTGTGTAAGGAGAGATTTTAAGCACAAGACTGTGTCTGGAAAGTCAAATCCTTTATGCATCCCTCAGGCACATGAAAAGATCCCCCCTGGCAGAGCAGGGGAGTGCTGAAATCTCCTATAGCAACTGGCCACTAGCAACAGGAACAAACAGCCTCTTGTCCCATTATTTCAACTTTCTGAATTATTCTGTGAGAGGCAGAGAGGCTGGGAGGCTGATTGTGCACAAGGTTCAGATTCTGCACCCTGAACAAACAATGGATTTGGTACCTTTGTGCCTCAGTTTCCCTTCCCCCAAAGAGGAATTGTTTTGTTTCCATTCTCACTCCCATATGGGATGCAAAAGTCCAGAGAAGTGGATAAGCCAGAGGCCCCACATGAGTCAAAATTATTGCTTGTACATATTTGTGCTGCATTTGCAAGAAATCCTCTTGGCTTAAGTAGGAATAAAAAGTTGGACAGATATTTCCTGGCATCTTGAGCGAATTGCCTTAATATTCCAGTTGTTTTTTATGTCTTGAAATAAAAAAAAAGAGAGAGGTTATCTCTACTAAGAGGGGCTCACAAAGCCAGGCAGCTTCCCAAGATGAGGTATATTTGACCATTATGTTAGAGATAACAGAGGTTTTGCTGTGCAATCCCTGGAGCACCACTGGTGCTGGAGACCTGTGTGAACACAAAGCAGACAAGAATTTCTGCATTGGAATGGCCAATTCCCTTCAGTCCTTTCAGAGGATTGTCAGTGTGGGGAATGATCAATATGAAAGCAAAAATTTCCTACCACTCTCAAACTTATTATCACCCTTCCCCATTTACTGCATTTCTCCTCCTATTTGCATTCTTTGCTTGGGTTTCCACCCCCAGAGCTGCCCAGGGCAGAGAGAACTCAAATCCTTGGTGCTCCTGGTGCTGCCACCCTCCCTCTGGCCAAGGAGGAGGCTTGAAAATCCTCACAAAGTGCTCAAGAAGATGCTTTTGTGCAATAAAAAGATCACAGTAGAAGCACATCCCACACTACCTCTGGCAACATCATGGGCTGCTGCTGGCAAAGGAGTTTATTCTACAAAAAGTAATGGAATTCTGCCACTCGGATGCCTGGAGGGGGACGGGCCGTCTGCCTTAATAGAAATTAGATCTGTCCAGCCCGTGAAACACCTGGCTTGGTTTACACTCAAATGCCACCAAAATATTCACATTTAATCGGGGAACTGTCAACACAACTGTCAAAAATCTTTACCAGGAGAAACAAGGGCAATTTACTTTAAGTACTCAATTGGTTTTCATTTAAAAAGCAATGTTCTGACTCCATCGTGACAAGCTTGCTCCTTTTTCATCTGTGTTGTCTTCTTATGCAGGATCCCATCACATTTTACCATTTTCTCTCCCCACAGCAAAGCCCAGGCAACAAAAAAAATGCTTTTCTATGCCAGCATTTTACATGTTGGACTTGTGCAAAAGCCAGAAAACCAGAATGATGTAGATGTGATAAATAATGCATTGCCAAAGTGGTCATATATAATCTGTGGGGTTAGGAGCTGTGCAGCTCTTTATTGTGTTCCTTCCAGTGTTGTTGGTTCCCTTTGACAAGGTTAAAAATAATCTTGTAGCCCCAAAACAGGCATTTTCTTCCCATTGGTTCCTCCCCTGCTCTCAGTGGGTGCTGAGGGTTTGCTGGGGCTGTGGATCCATTTACTCTGCCCCCAGGAGAAAAGCAGGATGCTGACAACCCCAATCCTGCTGAAAGCCATGGGATGCACAGTCAGGTCATTGGCATTTGCTGCTGCCCCAAGGCCATGGGATGGCTTTGATCTTGCACCCAACACACTCAGCCACGTTCATGCAGCTCTTGAGTTAACCCCAGAACGGGCTTTGCACACCAAAGAAGAAAATACCCTGATAAAAAGCATCCTTTTGGGGCTGAATGGTGAGGGATGTCTGGATATCTGGATTAATGATATCCCACTGTCAAGATAGAGCAAGCACAGGGAAGGAGCCCACAGGCTTTCCTTGGGGAAAGCAGAGGGAGTGGGAAATAGTATTTTGCAAAGAAAAGTGAAAACAGTTTTAACTAAAACAGTTCAGAGATGATTTGAAAATCCAGCTGCAGGAAGCCTAGTGAGCAATCCCAGTTCACAGGAGAGTGAGGCCAGGTGGTGTTCAGGCATATCACAGTGGTCTAGAATCAAATACTTTGATTTTTTGTACAAAAGTTGGGGATGACTGTCTGTGGGGTTTTTTCTGTACCATCTGGGGCAGCCCAAGAGGATTGTTTGTGGTGAAGGAACCCAAGGCAACAGGTTAACACACACCTTTTTCCTATAGTCCTGTCAAAAGCAAAGCCCCAAATACACCAACCCTCTTGCCCCAGGAGCCCTGTTGTTCTCAGAAACAGTTTAAGCACATTATAGCCATGTCAGTGCCTTCTGAGACAGGCCCCATCTTTCTCTATGTAATATATCGGGGCAGAAAACGATTATCATATAGCACATGCTGTCACAGCTGGAGGCCAACCTGTGCCTCACACACGAGGTTTATTGCTAGGCTTTCTTAGGGTGCATAATCTGATATGTAGGAAATAAAAATGTAACATATTGGGGGGAAAAAATAAAGCAGTCAGTGCTTGCTGCTGGGCTCTTCCTCGAGGATGAAAAGAAAAATGCACAAAGTGCAGAAGAAAATCACTTCAAGCAAGTGACCTGATCTCAAAAGAATTCAGGTACTTGTGTTCTACATCACCTCTGAAAATGCAGGAGGAAATCTGATCAAAAGAAAAATGGGATTATTGTAATTTGATGGTAACTTGATGGCTGGCCCCAGCCCATCTCTCTTTGAAGTCAGTGGAGAGATGGCAATTTCATTAAGTCACTGACAGTTTCATGAAGTTCTAGTGAAAGACTGACAGCCATGGCTTGTTCAGCCCAGGTTTGAGCTGAGGAGGGATCCCAGGCTTGTTTTGCTGCACATCCAATTCAATTCACCAGGTTAAATGCTCCCACTGACTGCAATTCCATGTGCCTCTCCCCATATTTTCATCTGGAGGGAAGATGTGGGATGCTGGGCCAAGGCACCTGCCACCTGAAAACCCCTCAGGACAGGCTGGGACTGGGTCTTCTCCATCACTTCGTGAAGTCTGCTCTTGGTGTCTTCTCAACACAGCTACAAGGAGATCATACCAGGACAACACACTGTTATATTTGAAAGGAGAAAATGAATACATGAAAAAAAAAGCCCTTAATCACATATAACTATCGCCCACGAATGACTGCATTCATTTTGATCCTCATGTAATAGGGCTCCTAATCTGCAGTGCACTTAAAATAAAGAGGCAAGAAAAATAAGGTGAAGAAGGCAGCAAAACTAATTTTTTGAGTTTGTCTCCACTATGATGAAATCAGGATTTGAGAAAATATTCCTGAAGAGTGCTGGGAGAAGAGGCAGCATGATATTGCTTTGAGACAGAAGGAAAAAGGATTCTGGAGTCCTGGACCATTTACAACTGAGAGTTGGAACTTAGAAATATTTTTAATGTCACCTTTTTCAAACGAGTCCATTGATTTATGATTTTGAATAAGTCAAGAGCTAAGACCTGAATTTCAGGTAGGATTTTACAGTCTTAAAACAGCAAAGCCAATAAAGCAGTGACCAGTGTGGGCAATGGTAGCCCCTGCCCCTGCTCTGGTTGCCTGCTCTGAGACATCTGTAGCACTTACTGGACTGCAGTGATGCCTCCAGAATTAATGTGTGGAAGAGATTTGAAGGATTATTTGGAGTTCAGTGTTATGTACAAATGGAGGCCAGGAAATGGAGATATATCAAAGAATATAATGAGGTTCCTTTAGGAGTGTTTCTATCACTCATTCTTTGATTTAATTACTTGCTTGATTCCAGAACACAACACAGAAACCACTTCTCATGTAAGCTCTTCCCTAAGCAGGGCAGGAATTGTGCATGATTTTGATGTATTGATTAAACTGCCACTGAATGATTTGAGATGAAGATTGAATACTGTGAGAATAATAAGATATGATTGAAGCTGAGCCCTTCCATGGATTAGAACAGACAGCTTTTTCTGCCACACTGCTCTCGTTTATCAGAACACTAATAATGTTTATTACCTTAAGAGTTACAGCTCGCTGGTTAGGTTTAGACAAAACTAAAACTGCATGGGCTGAGCAAACCCATTTACTCTGAGACATTTATAGCTGGAGAAGGCAAAGTGTATGAAAAATGCAGAAGAGAACATCAGTGCTACTGAGATAACCCTGAAACTGCAGAGAGCAGTGCAGGGGCAGCAGGTCCTTTCTGTACCAGCTAATCCCAAACTGGGCTGTGTGTCCTTCAGACCCCCCTGCCAGTCCATCTGCCACATCCCAACCTTTGCACCCATGGACAGGGAGCACCTTCACAGCACTGGACAGGGAAGTCCCAGTTCCCTCAGATCTTGTGTTTCCTATAGAGGGCCAGAGAGAGACAGAGGTTTGTGTCCCTAAAGCATCTGACAGCTAAAATTCACAGAAGGAGTCATGAGCTGCAACCAAGGCTCATTTTTTCTCTGAAAATATGGGGGGAGTTACCTGATAACATGCTGGTTTTAAATTTTCTGGGCTCTTTCCCTTCCTCCTATGCAATCTTCCTGACAACCTTCCCTCTCTGATTTCAGAAGATCCCTACAACCCCAATGCTGAGCGCTCTTTCGACTAATTACACAGCTCCTCTCTCAATAATGTAATCGCCATTAATAATTTATGAAATATGTTTGAGTCATCAGACCAAAGAGGTCATACAAAGATAGTGACTGTGAAATGGAAAATGTGTTGCTTGGTTGCTTAATGAATTGCAGATGCATGCTCATAACTTGGAAAAACTGAAGCACATCACATTTTGGGGGACAATAAAGCCTTGAGGCGCATTATGGATTTATGTCCACAAGCAGAGCTACAGCATAAAAAAATTTGTCATTACCTAAATATGCAAATATTCCAAGTATTCAGCATGCAAGAGGAAATGTCTACTCTTATAAGCTATTTGCAAACTAATGAAAATGAACTTTTCTGCATTATATGATCATGGAGCATGCAAAGAGCAATTTGTACTTCAATAGGGATACTGCAGATTTATGATTTAAGGATCTTTTTATCAGCCCCTCTGGCTGTGCCGGGGCTCAGCAGCCCTCTTTGTTTTGCAGAGTGCACGTTTAGTCCCACCCTGAGCTGTGCTGCCCCTGGCTAAGACATAAATGAATATATGAAGGTTTCTGGAGGGAGGCTGCATTTTTAGCCAAACCTGAGAGAATTTTAAAGGTAGCATTCCCTTCCGTGGCTGAACTGTCTCCACTGAGAAGCTGCCCCTATTTCTCAGCAAGTGCAAGTCTGCAAGGCAAAGCTGTGGGTTTGGGGTCTGTCTGCCTCTGAGGATGCTCCGTGCTGAACACACACCCTGTGCTCCCTTTGTGCCCAGCATGGCCAGGACAGGGATGTGCTACCAGGAGGTTCTCAACTTGTTCAGCCCTGGACAAACTGGCCCAGTGATACACCCTTGTTAGCCATGCCAGGTGAACAGGCAGCAAATTTGGCTTTATCACAGTCCTGCTCTGCCTATTGGAGAGTGAAGGGAAAAGCACTGGGATCTGAGGATGAGCAGTTTCATGGAGTGCTGAATCTACTGGGTGCCCTCCCAGTGGCAGAGTTTCCATCCATTTGGATGAATAAAGCTGTAAGGACACAACTTCATGTTATGTAGCATCAAAACTAAACATTCTGTGTGTTACAGAGCCGTAATTTATTTAAGTTTCTCACTGAAGCATTACACCATGAAAGTCATAAATACTGAAAGCCCCATCTGCTGAGGCACTTGGGTGTGTGGAAGGGAGGTAGCCACCAATGTGCTGAGGTGGTAGCTGATAAACCATGGCTTTGGGGAGAAATCACAGGTTTTCCTCTGTGTTACTCTTTGCTGTGAGCAAAACCCACTCACTGTCTGCATCAGTGAAGGAATTTCTACTTCCTAAATCCATCCAGTGACCTCATGAAATAAAAATTGAAGAGAGTAGCACAGGTTTGTGCCATGTCTAACAGCTTTGGTGTCTCCAACCCCGTGCTGCAGAAATCACAGGGACACTTGCTGCTGATGCCCATCAGGAGCATCCTGATAGGAGTATTCTGCTTTCTAAGACAGAGCTTTGCTCATTTGGGATGAGCATTTCTCACAGACCCACAGACCCCACTGCTCCGTGCGGGCTTTGCTTCTTCGAGGTCCCCAGGCAACGCTGTCTGCCTTCACGGATGTTAATGATCCGTGCCTACTGTTAATTAGCTCTGCAGTCCGAGCAGTGACAGCCTGGGAGCCTCTGCCCACAGCACAGCCCAGCCCATGGGCTTTGTTCCCCAGCCTTTCCATCTCCCCCTCCCCAGCTCCCAGGCAGAACATTTCATTTTAGTCACGGTGCCAGAGGCCAGGCCCCGCAGGACCTTTGAAATTAAACACGTATGAAGTACAGTGGGGAGAAGAGGGGGGAGAAAGGGGCAATTTCAGCTCCTCAAGCGTGCAAGTCGAGAGCTTTTGTGATGCCTCTCAACGTGGTTTTTTTCAGCCAGCCACAAATCATGGCCTTGGCCGTCCAAGGGAACCTCTCTCTACGATGGAAATTTCCACACTGGCCTCCGTTGCTTTCCTGCTCTTTATTGTTGCTTTGCTGCCTTCAAGACATTGTAAATAATTGAATTTTTACAGAAAGAAAGAGGATTTTCTTTTTTTTTGTTTAGAAAAAGAAATTCATCCCTGATTTGCTAAGCTTAGAAATGCAACATCCAGAGTAAATTCTCCTCTTGATGTTTGCAGTTACCGAGCAGCAAAAGTTTTTCATTCAAAGGCTCTGTAATTGAAGACACATCACATAATTTTCAGCAAAAGAGGTTCATCACAGGACATATTTCCTAGAGGCATTAAGTCTGAATTATATTTCTTTTGTTAGGATATTAAACAAAAACTACTGGTTTGGAATTTCAGCTAACAGCTGTGAAACAGCCTGGGTAAAAAAAAAATCACAGGGAATAATTTATTCATCCCTTTCCATCTGCAAATTGCCTGAGAACAGGTTGAGTTCTTACCCAAATGTTATGGTGATTGTAAAAACATAACAAAATTATTTTCATAAATGTTTCTTGCTTGGCAATTTCCTGGTGACCCAGTCACTGTAGACATTTGACATTTGGAATTCAAATTCCAAGCCCTTCTGAGGGGATACACAGATTGCAGGAGCAGACCTGTTCTCTGCTGGCTGAGCACACCTCAGCTCCCTGCTGCAGTTGTCCTGCTGGCCCCCTAACCCTAAACACTCCACTGGAATCCAGGTGATGCTGTAGGCATGCACACCCCTGCCCCTCTCCAAATCAGGCAGTTCTGGTGCTAAGTGGTTCTCTGTTTTATGAACAAGACTTCTGTTTCTGTGAGGCCTAAACTATCTCCTTTTACAACAGCTTTTCCTTTGCCCTCTCCCAGATTTTCCATCACTGTCTCTTAAAGCAAAGCAGGTCCACAATGTTTCTTGTGCCCCCCACAGCTTGGAGTTCCTTGTCCTGTGTCATTTAATGTGTCTGCATCTTTGTGTGAGTGAGCTGGAGTTGTCATTTACAGGCTGTGTGAGATTTAGAAACTTGGTGATACAAATGTGTGATGTTTGGAGTGCTGGGAATTGAGAATCTCCATGAGAAATGGCACAGAGAGGATTTTCAGGGCTCCTTGGGATGAGAAACAACAGCACACCCCAGCATCCTGCTTCCCCTTACAGTGTTCTACTGTAGCAGTTCTACTCAGCTCCTAAATCTCCATTTCTGAGACAGCCCAGATGCTGCTGAGGTGTCCCAAAGTGCTGCTATCAGCTGCAGCCTCTCAGGAGCTGGTTCACAAGCAGCCTGCAGCAGGGTGACATTGGGAGGCTGCAGAGGTGACCTGGCAATGAATCAGAGACATTCCCTGGTGACAAACGTGAGGATGTAAAAACACCTTTACTATCTGCAGAGCAAAGTGAGAAGGGAGAGCAGGGACTCATATCTCTGCAGCTGTGTGCTAAATGAATTACAGCAGAGAGTGAGGGAATAACATTGGAATTAAAAGGCTTTAAGATAAGATGGAAAGTGGCAGCTGAGCCAGGAAGGCAGGATGGAAGTGGAAGGGTGTTTACATGAGCTGAGGGATGCTGAGAGCACGAGGGCTCCTCAATGCCATGAGAAATTGCTCTGTGGAGGAAAGATAGCAGCACAGCAGTGGCCATACTGGGGATTCCTGAAAGAATGCTTTCCAAGGAGATGTGGGAAACAGAGAGATGCCCCTCTGCTGCAAGGTAGTGTAACTCCAACATTTTTAGTGGAACTGTGCCATAAGATGCAGCCTGCTGCTGGTGTCAGCACTGGTACAGGAGGTGGGAGATGCTGCAGCTCAGTGACAGCAAGTTGCCAGCACAGGCAGGGACATCAGCAGCTTTGCTCTGACTAGTTTGGATCTAATTGTGGAAGGTATGGAAATACCAACCTGCTTCAGTCTGAAAGAAAACTTTAGCACAGCTGGATGGCACAACTGTCCTGAGAGGTGTTTTAGCAGGTCCTGAGGGTGCCTGGCCTGCCTGACATCAGCATCAAAGACGATTTAAACAAGTTAATGGATTGAACTGGATTGTGCTGATCTCTTTATATTGTCATTGTGGACCATCAGCTGTCAACAAAGGAAAATCTTAACAACGTATTTAAGGTGCTTTGATTTTGTGGATAGAGCTGTCAACAGCACTAAAAAAACCCTTTCTGGCACAAAATTAGAAAACTGTGCCTCAGGAAACAAAATGCTCAACGGCCACAATAACCATTCCAAACTTTCCAGTTTGGGCTTAGCACTTACTTATTTCGGGTGGGAAGGGAGAGGTAAGAGAGCAAAACTGATGAAGGAGCAAAGGGTGCTGCATGGGTTAATCCTGAACGGAGGGGCAAGTGGGTGGCAGAGATGCCCAGTCCTGGAAGGAATCAGGAGTGGACATCCCCTGGGACTCAGGGGTTAAGGCAGGAGTGGGTACAGGGACCTGCACTGACATCTGAACACAAAATGAAAAATCACCTCCTGCAGGACCTGGCAGGCAGCTGGGGAAGCTGGGCTGGGTGAGCCAATTTTAGCTCAATCAGTCTGTGAGAAACGGAGGGATAAATCAACACAATAAAACACGGTGCAGCAAACCTGGGGGGTGTTGTGGCATTGGATGATTTGGCATATTGGGCTCTGCTGGTGCTCCTGGAGCCAGTGAGGGTGTGCAATACAAGGAGCTGTGGAGAGTGGCTCCCAGGAATGGGAAATGCTGGATGACCAGATGAATATATCCCACATTAAACCTTTCTATGTTGCCTTAAATGAGGCGACTTTTCCCTGCATGGAACAGTTCACAGCACTGCTGTGCCATTTGGCAGCATTGCTTCCACTCTGCTGGTCCCTGTGAGAATGCCCAGGAGCATCTGAAACACAAAAACAAGGAGCACCCTCATCTCCCAGCAAATGCAGCACTGGCCTGTGGTAGGACAGGAAATTAAAAAAATCACTTTGTCATCTTCCAAGTGTGACACGACCTCTGTATCATGGGAAGAAATCTACCCCATAAGGTTAAATCACTGCTTATCTACTTAATGTCAATCAGACATTAAGCAGATTGACTGGGAGATTCGATTTATTTATTTTTAAATGGGAACCCAAACAACTTAATACTCCTTCTTGACTTAATCTGCTGGCTGGCTGGGTATCCAATTTATTGTGTTTGTTTGTTTGTTTATGCCTCTTTGGGCCTGTTGGTTCCTATGGGAGTGGATGCTCTGTAACTGGGCTGTTGTGGCAGTGGATGAAACCCACCCAGAGATTATCCTTGCTCTGTAGCCATCTGCATTGGCTGCCCTGACTTCAGCAGCAATTTTTAAGCATAGGCTCTTGTGGATTATCCTCATGCTCTGGTGAATACAAATCAAGTTCCAGTTAAGATTAAGATACAACGATTTCCATATCTGGAAGGTGCACAATTATTAATGGGAAAAAAGTAGCAAAGTGGCACACAGGTGGCAAGGTTAGTCAGAGATTTGAATAAATGGCTGTGTGTGAAAACACTGGATTTGGGAACCTTTGATGGTTTAAGGAAGCAGAAAATGTAGATCTAAGATGCCATTCATGAAACAACCCAAACTGTTCTACTGCTTTCACGTGAGATTGTCATCTTCTAAGCTGTGATGTGTTAAATACACCTAAGAATCAAAGCTGATTTGATACAACTGAAATGAAGGACAGTGAGTCACCACCTCACTGTCAGTCCTTTGATCCAGGTTCCCTACTAGTTTGGTGCAGATAAAGGAGGTTAAAGAGGAACTAGCAGGGAACTGATGACAATTTAATTACTGTGGTGATTACCAGGTGGTAATTGAAGGCTTACTGCTGTGAGATCCTCTGTACTTCCTGTCCCAGACAAATGTTCTACTGGTAGCAGATAATATTTCCTGAATTTGCAGAGTGGGATTTACAAAATTTACAATTTACAGGTGTAGGAGCCCAGGTAACTCGACTTTTAATGAGGCAGATGCTTGTGGATAATTTCTGCATGCCCTGATACGTTGTGGTCTAATCACAGATTTAGTTTCTTTATACAGTATAAACAGGTGTAAGTGCAGCTCCTCTTCTAGACACAAAAATCCATCCAAACCAGCCTTCTGTGCTAACCTGCATGAGCCAGGAAACAACAAAAACTCTCTTCTGGCTTTAAACACTATTCTGAGATGCAAGCAGAGAAGAAAAGCAGGCTGATTCTGACCCAAGCTCTCCCTGTGATGCCTCCCAGCTCTGTGAAGCTCTTGCAGTGCCCTCAAGTCAGAGGTTAAGAATCAGAGCCGGCTTTAAGGGTTTTTCCTGATGCAGTCTCCTGTTCCCTGCCTTTCCCATACAGACGCCTTCTGTATTATCTAAACCCTCCCTGCCAAGCACTTTTCTGACCTCCTCTGTAAACCTGCTGGAGTGGGGATGCCTGCACTGTCTTGAGGTGGAGAGGAATATTTGCAGAAAGTGCAGACTTTGATTCTGATTGTGGAACAAGCTTTAAAATCACCGTAGGAAGTCATTCAGAACCAGTTTGAAAGGGTCTCTGACAGGACCCTAATTAGTCCCAATTGCCCTAAGCAGCCCCACCTGGTGCTCCAGCCTCTCCCATGGCCCTGGAGCCCATTTAACTCAGCCAGGGGGCTGCAATCTCTCTCTGAGCCACGCTGGAGGGGCACAGCCTGCCTGGCTCTGGAGGCTGCCCCAGGGACCACATTTCTTGGTTGACCACGGAGCTGGATCCTCCGTGAATTTGCTCCCTGATGTGCACTCCCGGCTGAGCAGGATCCCTGCTCCCACGATGTGCTGCTCTGCTCCATCCTTGGGGATCTGCTGGCCCTCTCTGCTCCCTGATGCTCTCTTTGCCAAAGGTAAGATCGTCTGTCCCATATTCTTCCATGGCAAACACTTTCCTAACCTGTTTTTTAACCTCTGTGGAGCGTTTTTGCTACCACTGCACAGCAGAAGTGAGATTTTGAGCATGTGTTGCTGCTGCAGTGTTGGGAAACATGGAGCTCGGTTCTCCCCTGGCTTTGCTGAGCCTTGTTTTCATTGAGGTTGTTTGGGTTGCATAGGTGGGTTTTGAATCAGGAGGTAAACATGGTCCTGAAGTGTGGCTTAAGGCAACTTTATCATAGTATTTTTTACTGTTTTATTTTGGTTGGTTTTTTTTTTTTTTTTTTTTTTTTTTTTGAGGGGAACACTTAATGTGTGGTTTTATCTTCATGGAGCTCTATGGCACAGAGTCACAGAATCACTCCCCTTTGATTCCCAGCTGAGTTGGATGATGGACACATTTGTAGGCTCTGTCTCTTGATATATGGAGAGGCCAAGACTCTCTGTGAGTGTAATTGCACAGTTCCCTCATTCACCAGGAGTCATTTCAGAGCAGCCCTGAGGAGCACTCCAGGGCTGGGAGAGCTGATGGAAGGGTCAGCAAGTTCATTTTCAATGGGTCACAGTCTGAGCTAGGCTGCATTACTGAGGAGACAGAGCAAATCTCATGGGTTCAATGTCATTATTTCTCCTTGACACCACCATAACAAAACCCTTTGGAGCAGTTTCAGCTCTTATGATCCAATAAACAGCATCCAACAAGCAGGACTCTCTTTGTCAGAATTATGTCCATTGACCTCTGGTAATATTTTTAGCTGGTTAAATGCCTCTAGTATGATGCTGTTTTCCATCTTAATGTGTCTTCCTAGACTGGCTGGTGGAAAGACAAAACAAAAAGCCCTCACATAAACCCTCCATGTAGCCATCAAGATATGTCTGACACCCAGCAGAGTGCCTGTGCTTCTGGTTTATGGCAAGCAAATGTGCCTGGAGATAGAAGTTCAAATATGCTTTCTACAGAAGCTTTAAGCTCTGGCTCTGATACAGGAGAGCCAGAATAAAGGCAAAGCAATTATTTTCTTGATGCTTCAGAAAAAAAACATTGACAGCCCTTCCCTGGTGATCAAACAAAATCACAGGGCAATAAAGTGCTGGAGAACAGGCCTGGGCACATTGTGAAATGGTCTGGAGGAAGAGAAACTAATAGGTGAAGTGCTAAGGGCATAAAGAGCATCTTGCAAGCAGCCTTTCTGCCCAGCATCCTAGAACCAACTCTGGCCTGTGTGCAGTGTTTGTCCTTGCACCTTGCCCTGCTGAGCCTCCAGCACACCAGTGCTTCAGGAGTGGTGAAAGAACCCACCAGACTCTGATTTTATGAGCCTCCTATACTGGTGTAGTCCACAGTGACCACAGGGAGGGTGACTGATGTTTGGGTCTCAGCTGAAATTCACATTCATATGTAGCTTAGCAAGGACTGGAAAGGAAAGCAAGTGCAGTTCTGGAGGCATTTTGGGCTTGAGACACACTGAGGGGCTCTGTGTGGGAGGATGGGTTTGTGAGGAGGGCTGGGACTCAGCAGTGTAGCTTTTTAGCTGATCAACCTGTTCCCCTTTCTGACCCTCAGCTGTTTCCATTTATAACAAGTAAGGGAAGCTGCCAGTACTAATCTTGGTAATGTGCCTCTGGATCTCCCAAGGAGACAATGGTTTTTCAATACATGGCAATGTCTCTAGATCCCCTTGGCACTAGAAGGCCAGCTTTTAAACTGTTTGGATATGGAACAAATCTGGGACTTGTTTTGTAAGTGTATCTTTAAAAATCTAATGAACACTTCATTCTGAATGGACAAATTTATCAGGAGTACGAGTGTAAAATCTTCCTATCATTTAGACACAAATATACAGGGATGCAGAGAAATGCTCAGAATCTTTTATGGTATCACTGGTGCTGCAGATGTGGGAGTGGGTCCTCTAGAAAGACAATTTCTTGCTCAGCAGTGCCCAGGAGCCCTGCAGTAATTGCTGGGTGCAGTGCTGTGGTGGGTGGAGTGCAGGGTGGTTGGACTGAAGGGCTCTAAAGAGCCACTTTGCCTTTCTCTCCCTTTTGCAACCAGACTTTAATTCTATGGGTCAGGAATAGGGTTGGTGAATAACGAAGTGGGAGAAATGCAAGAAGAGCCCAGTAGACTGTGCTGTCAGCCACCAGAATAAGCATTATTTGTGATAACAGGAGTAACACCCATGCTTTCAGCTTGGTTTGTCTTGTTATTATTGAGCATGGGTAAAGGAAAGGTTTGGGAGGGCAGGTGTAGGACCTGGGTATGTTGCTTGTCCTGCTGTTTCCTGCAGAACTGCCTCTTGTTGACAAACACTGGAAAAATGAGGGGCTTAGGAACATAACCCTTGAAAAATTCTATAGCTCCTTCTGCAGAACTGATCTGCTGTCTCTGAGCTCAGCTATTCTCATTTCTGTGTGTAGGAGAGGATCTCATTTGCAATACAAACAGACAATATGAGGAGATGGAATAGGTTATTGCAAGCTCGAAGAATGGAGGTGCAGGGTGATGGCATGGGTGAAGCTTAGGCTCAGTTATGTAATTTTCACAGACTCATAGCAAGGTTTGGTTGGAAAGGAGCTCAAAGATCATCTCATTCCACCCGCCTGCCATGGACAGGGACACCTTCCACTACACCAGGTTGCTCAGAGCTCCATCCAGCCTGGCCTTGAAATTTTAGGCCCTTAAAGTTGGGTGAAGGTCAGAAAAGACTATCACAAGTCTCTGTGTAACATGGGAGACTAAAACTGGCAATGGGACATCAAGTGTGTCAGACTTGTAGGAAAGAGCAAATTATCAGGACTAATGGTGTTTACAGTCATTACCTATTCTGATTGCCCTTACAGTATTTGAGAAGCATATCTGTGAAGAGAGCCACATTCAAACGAAAAATAAAGATTGTGCAGCAATATTTAAGAGGTTTACTGTTGGGCTTAATTAGCAACCCTATTTTTTGCCCATATTTAAGTAAGGTTGTGTTGATATCATTTAGTACCTTAGAATGACATCAATGTGTCTAAACTTAAGGCAAAGGATAACTCAAAAATAACACAATATAAGGTAAGTTTGATCAAGGAGCTTTTTAAAGCACCAAAAGGAAACGATCAGGGAAAAGGGGTTAATTATTTTGCACAATACACAAGAACCTATGCCTGGAAACAGAACAGGAGTGGTGTAATGGTGCAGATGTAGAGGAAGACACTTCAGCTGTGCCAGGCTTTGTAAAACTGCCTGGTGCAAACATGTTGCTCATCAGGAGTGCCCCAGTGATACCCCAGGAGCCTCAGTGAAAGCTGAGATTAAGCATCTACAAATGTGTTTGCTGAATTTGGACCTTGGACTTGAATCATGACATCTAAAGTTGGCTTCACAAAGAGTTTCTCAGGACCCAGGGCTGCTGCTGTATTTTTATAACACTTTGTGTGCTTTGGCAGTTAGGGTAAATGACATCATTTTACTCTATCTTTCTGCATTTTATTTACCTCATTTCCTTTTCTAAAAATATACAAAGTTGATCACTCAGTGATACGAATCTGAAAACAGAGAAAAACCAGCAACCCCTCGTTTTCCACTTGTTCATTTAAACCACATCACACCACACAAATAGACACTGCTTGCAAAAGGTCTTGATGAGAGACAAACCCATGGATATTTTGGAGAAACAAAGGAAACCCCCTCCCATCCTTCCTCCTTTCCTTCAACTTCCTTTTGTTGTGGAGGTCATTTTTGCTCAGGAGTGACCAGGCTGTCATCCTCACCGAGCTCTGTACAGCTGCCTGAAGCTCCTGCCTGCCCTGGAGGCTCCTCTGGGTTAGAAAAATGGGAAATCAGCACAAGTGGAATGTGTGGAGCTAAGACTTTGCTGTCCAGCTCAGCAGACCTGTTCTGAAAGGGGGAAAAAAACCTTTTAAATGGAAAAACCTCTTAGATGAGAGCATCCAAACTGTTTTTCAGGATTGAGCAGCTTTTAGAATCTGCACATTCTGGTTTAGATTTGTACCACAAGAAGGGGTTTGTGGCATTTCTGGCACTCTGTGAGGTGGCTGTGGGGGTTTGGAGCTGACCACAGCCTACCTTGAATTGGTTCTAACATTGTGTGCCCATGCTGTAAAGGGTTTTATGCACATATTTGAAATGCCACCGCTTGTTTGCAAAGTGAACATGGATCGTGTCCAAGCTGTTTGCTGTCATCCTCTTCTGGAGGTTCATGCTCCACCTCAGGTGCACAGCTCCAGCCTGGGAGTGTTAGGATAAAATCAGCCAACTTAGCTGAAATCAGCAACAAAAGCACTTGGAGTAAGCAGGATGATTTTGCATGAGAAAAAAAAAATCTGGTTTTTCAGTTGTGCTGCAAGGAAGGTTCTTCAGTCATGGAAAGTAGTTTATTGCTGGAGTCATTATCTTTTTCCAGCTCCAGAGGAACCTGAAAGATGATTTTTGGTGTCAGCTAAATAGCAACTCTTGCTCCTACATCCCCCAAAAACTGGATACCTGCTGGGTGGATATTGGCTGTGCAGAGGGCATGAAATACAGCAAGTCTGTGCCTCACCATTCCTCGTTTTAGGATCTGTCTATGTCAGTGCCAAACTACATAAACAGCTTGTCTGTACTGGGGTCTCCCAGAAGAGTGCTGTGATGGCTTGGACTAGCTGTTCATTTAGCCTGGCATTGCACTGTTCATCCTAAATAATAAATGATACCCACTCTGGCAGTTTGTACAGATTAACAGCAGTGGAAGATCTCAGCAGAGAGGCAAAGTACCTTTTAAAACATTAATATTCCTTCCTTGCTGTAAAGGGATTTTGGAAAGAGGTATGATCAGAGCTGGGTCTGCCTTTCACATAAAGAAAGTAGCATAAATTCAGGCATTTTCCCCAATCTGACTTGTGTCCATAGCCTTTAGAGATTTACTTCAGAAGATGTCCAAAAAATAATGTTTCAGGGCTGGGAATGCAGGGATTTTTTCAGGCTGCAAGCACTCAGGAAATAGATGTATTGGCTAATTGTGCTGCAGTGCATTTAATCTCTGGAGGTCTGAACTGTGTAAACAGCTGTTGGACAAAGAAGGCAAGGGGACTTTGTTGTTGAGTCTTACTTTGAGTTCTGCTCCCTGTTATGGGCCACAAGTGGAATTTCTCACCAAACCTGAGACATCTATTGTGAGCTGCAGTCTGAGGTAGCTTGGTTGAAAGTGGGAGAAATTCTTTGTGCCTTGCTGTGAGACCCAGGCAGGCCATGTCTTCAGATTTCTCTCTCTGTCCTTCATTTCTCTGGCTCTCTAGAGGGCAAGAGGTGCTGTATATTTGTGAGACCTCTCCCACAACAGGGTCCTGGTGTGGGTTGGTGTCTCAGGGTCAAGTGCAAAGGCAGCAGGGGTTACTCAGCTGAAGAATTTTGCCCTGCATCCCTTCATCAATCATATTGGAAGGTCTTCTCTGCTGTTGTGCCCTGCTATCACTCATTTTCTGTACATACTTTGTTCAGGTACAGCTGCAGTATTTTCTAGAAGCTCTTGATTTTATTATAATACAGTTATAAACCAGATAAAGAGCATTTATTTCAGCCACTATAAATATTGGGTGACCTTTTCTGCTCAGAGAAAGCTCACAACACTGCCTCTAGATTTTGATTTAGGATTATTTGTGGAGGGCAAACGAATGCATACATCACAACAAAATATCTGTCAGTGTAATTTCCCCTAATGAAGGAGAGAAGGGTATGGCTGAAGTAGTAGGCAGTGATTTCTTGTGATATAGAACAATCTTTTTAGGGATGTTGCATAGTAGTTGCTCATCTTCTGCAGTACAGAGCCTACTGGGAGTTGTGTTTGTTGGCTGGAAATCAGACAGGGATGAGACTACTTATACAGAGGTATGCATAGCTAAAATAATTTATTTGGTGTTTCTAGGGAGCAGATAAACTTTCTATCACATGAGTGTGCAGAAAACTTGTGAGTAAAACAGGCAGAAAGGATCTGCAATATGCAGAGTATACATGAGAAGGTTGTGGGGGGTGATGTGCAATACCTGATGACCTGAAGTTGTTCTTGCATTGCTCTTGGCTTGTGTCAGCTTGGAGCAGAAGAGGCAAATGTTGCCACCTTGATGGCAGCAGGAAATACCTGGGAGCACTTCTCAGTGCCCAAACCACAACCTCAGAGGAACTTAGGGGAAGGAAAACCCCAGAAGAGTCAGATGGCAGCAGAAACCAGGCATGGGGCCCCTCAGGTGCAAGCAGCAAGGAGGGAGGAGAGGCGAGAGAATGAACATCATTAGCATGATTGATGCAGCAAGTACCAGGAGAGCACGAAGAGATCATTGCTGTAAAATGGCATGGGTGAGATACAGCCAGGGAATGCTGTGCAGGGGAGATGGAGATGAATGCAAAATACGTGAGAGAGTCAAGCTGTGTTTATTGCTCTGCTTTCAGAAAAGCACCAGGTAGTCTGGCACTGCAGTCTGTAGATGTGATAAATAGGGAGACCTGGTGTTTCTGGGGCTAATAACCATTATTTGATATAATTCTCTTGGAAAAAAAAGAAATCTGATTTTCCTAGGAGGCTCTTGTGAGCCTCTTAATTTTGGCCAAATGGATGAACAAATATTTGTGTGATTTGTTGAACAGTAGCACACTCATTCATTACAAAGTATTATAGTGAATTTCTTCACTAAACAAGTGCTGTTTTAGCTGCAGTGATTTGTTTTGTGGAATATGTAGCACTTGCTATGCTGCTTTTTATTGGAAACCACAAGCCTGGTTTATAGCATCCCTTGCCAGCACCTCCAGTTTATCTGACACCCCCCAAACAATAGCCAGGCTGCGATTCATTACTTTAGGCAGCTCATTTCCATATGGTAATTAGGAGCCTGTTTGTAACATACCAGCATGGGTATTCCTGAACTCATCTCATTGTTCCGCTTCACATCGCGAGGATGACAAAGGCTCCTCACGAACAGAGGTAGCTGGCTTTAGGCAAATCCAGCCCCTTCCCATTGCCCTGGAGAAATCTGCATCCATCACCTCGGAGGACACGACACGCGGCTTGTGTCGCTATTGTGGGATGCACTTGGGAGCAAAACAAAGGCGGGGGAAGCGGCTCGGGGGAAGCTTTCCCAGGGAGTTGCCGCTGTTGACCACTCGTGTCCGTGGCTGCGCCGGTCGCTCCCTGCCCCGGCTGCTGCCGAAGTTGAGGACCAGGATGCTCTGAGCTGCCCGCGGTCCCTCTGCTGCGCGGGGTGAGCCCGCGGCTCGGGGGTCCGGCACATCGCACCCATCGCACCCATCGCCGCGGGCCCGCAGCCGGGGCGGAGCTGCCCCTCGCCCTGCCCCTGCTCGGGGGGCAGCGGGGCCGGCGCTAAGCCCAGCCCAGCCCAGCCCAGCCCCGCCGGCGGGCGCTGCGGAGCC